>ML120611.1:0-70338 GCA_003788595.2 Choiromyces venosus 120613-1
GACTTGTATGTGAGTCATAGTGCGAAACATAATATCATATGACTCAATCAAGTCATGTGCGAAATCCTTTTTAACAAATGAAACCATTACAAACCATGCCAGGTTTGTAATACTTATTCCTTCCGTATATGGTGTGAGCCATGAACTTGCCTCTTTTCTTAGTAGACTGGATACGTAGGTGATCTTTTCTTCATTGTATTCTTCTGCCCATCCTACCGCTTGGAAGTAGATTTGCAGTTCTGCTAGCCAGTTCCTGAGTTCTTTTCTATCACCTGTATAGGTGCTTGGTGGTTTAACCTTCGGTTTCCGAATGTTCATGGCTTGTAGTATTTGTGCTAGTTGTCCAAGTAGTTCTCCTTCTGCTGGTGGTGGTTTTGCCGCTTGTCCCGCTGCTTGTCCTTGGCCCGACATTTTTTCTATTCTTTCTTCCTCCTTGCTTGAAGATTCGTTATGTTGTGACCCTTCTTCTGGTGTAACTGGACTTGGTGTTCTCCCTCTTTCCAAGGCTGTTCTTGCAAGTTCTTGTGCAACCTCTGGGAGTTCTAAAGATTGGTCGTCATATTCAAAATCTGTGTTGTCGTTGGGTGTTGCTTGGAGACGCAACCAAATGTTACGATCGGCTATAAGATCTCTCCTTTCTTATATCTCGCAACAGGCAACGAGCCTATCGTTAGTTTCTCTCTTAGAGATAATACTCACCTATCTCTTGTTGTATTCTCTTTCCTTCGAGAATCCTCAATACTTGTTATCTTACACTACGTCTTAGATATTGACCATTACCAATACTAAGTCCTTATAGTGCTAACTAGTATTAATCCTGTCCCTCTGCATAAATGTTGACCTTGCAAGTAAAGAGCGTAAAGGTGTTTTATTGATAACTTATAAGATAGGAAATAACTTAGGTGGTTGCGTGAAGAACTAACTGTCAGGTCCTATCGACCTCCTTATATAGTTCTTCTAGCCTCCCGCTTACAAATCAAATGAGTCACAACTGTGACTCATGTACTCGTGTAACATATAACCTCATGACCATACTTGGTCATGCGTGAAAGTCCCATGACCTTAAAGGGGTCATGTGCGAAACCTCATGACTTGTATAAATGAAGTCTTGCCTCTTAGTCCTTATGACTTATAGGTGCACCTATGAGTCAACGCTCAACATACCAACCAAATTCAAACATAAACAACTATGACTCACAACTGTGAATCATATGAAACCCTATGACTCGTATGTGAGTCATAGTGCGAAACATAATATCATATGACTCAATCGAGTCATATGTGAAACCTTTAACAAATGAAATACTATGACATATAATTGTATGTCATGTGAAACCATTACAAACCATGCTGGGTTTGTAATACCTTCTCACAAACCGCTTAGAAATCAATAACTATTATGAGTCACAACTGTGACTCATACACTCACATAACATAATAACCACATGACCTTAAATCAGTCATGTGTGAGACTCACATGACTTCTAAATAAGTTATATGCACAAAACAACTTATAACTCAAATGAGTTATTATGCAATCAAATCAAATATAACCACTTATGACTCACAATTGTATGTCATGTGTGAAACTCACATGACCTAATTGGTCATGTGCATGAAACCATTACAAACCTATGACCTCATAATTATGAGTCATGTGAAAACCCTTTTCCATACTAGGTTTGTAACAATCGGTGCCTATAGTCTCAACAATAGTACAAGATTCTCCTACACGTTTTTCTTTAAATACCACTGCTCTTTGCATATTTTGAGTAATCCGTTTAACAGCTCACCCAACCCCCAATTGATAACCTTTTTCATCGAGATTGTATATATTCCTTGGCACTATCGAATAATTTTTTATTGCTACTCCTAGCTAATCAATTATGTAAGTACTTTACACTTGCAATTATAACTAATACTATTTGGAAATAAATATAGAACAAATAATCTATTAAGTTTTTTATTTTTGATTATTTACATACCTTCCAAAAAAAATCATCCATATTATCCCAACTCTTAGCATTAGCCCTAGATGTGACTATTATTTTAACATACACATATTTGACTTTGTTATACCATTCTAAAAATCTGTTGATCCACTTGTAACCAAGTTCTTGGCCTGGTACTCAGTGGTGGAGGAGTGTGTGGGCCAAGGTGTAAAATATTTCTCGATCAGCAGGGATGTTGCAATTGTTGAGAAATAGTAATCAGTCTGCTAATACTTTTTCTTCTACCAGTATTAATAATTGTACAATTTGGGCTGCTTGCACTCAGGTTTGTTGATTTGGATTTTTATTATGGCATCAGAGGGTAGGTTCAGAGACACCATATGTTTTTACAATTTGTAAAACAACTAGCTTTTTCTTTATTGAATTTGCTTGGTGCTCTCGTAACTCAGAATGGTAATGGCTTAGGGCCAATTTTAAGTATTCTGGTTAGGAGTATATTTGCATATGGTTGATCTCGGGAAGCATTTTTTATAAAGTAAATAAAGAGAAAAACATACTCAATACTTTTAATATTCTCTAAATACATTCCGATACTTTTCTATCCCACTTGCTATTTAATAATTCTCTACTGTGAGTCATAGTACTCAAGATTTCTATCACCTTCAGATTCATTCTCATGATGTTTATCTTCTACCAAGTACTTATTTATTGGGACATATTTTACTCTTAATACTAACAATTTGTCCCCTAATATAAGAGTTCTGCTGTGTTCACTCAATGCTAAGAGCTGTTGTGTAAAGATCTACCTGATATTCATATAAAGACTAGTGTTGTATCACCCCCCTGTTTGTCACCGGCCAGCTTTTGTCATTGCCCCAGTTGTGACTCTAGAATCAGGCTGTTTCTTGGGGTCGTAGAGATAAGTTAGAACTTATATGATTAGAACTTTGTTGCACTGCTTACTAAGTAACTTAAGCACCAGCCATAACCACTCTACGGAGTTCCAGATGACACTCCAAAAGCTGCTATCTCCTGGAAACCTTCCTGACAAGCTCAACAAAGTTGTAGAGGCAATCCATAGCACTGCCACTTGGACGAAAAGTTTTTTTATCCTCTAAATTGCTTCTGGAACACCTCTGGCATCTCTATCCAGTGCCAGGGGCATTCCCAGGCCAATCCCAGCCTAATTTATGAGATGCAAATATACTTGACCATTTAAAAAGTATCCAGACAATTTTTCAACAAGACCAGTACTAATTAATGTAAGGTGTCCAGATACTATTTAAATTGCCAAGTAGTACTGTCAGAACTCGAATCTATCTAATTATGTATCATACTGTACAATGATTTTTAAAAAAGGTCACTCTGATAATCTGATAAAACCTTGGTTGCTATGACAACAAGCTCTATACTATAATACTGTATTCTTTGCATATAAGAGTAACACAACACTATACTCTATGCATATAAGAGTATTACAAGAGGAAATTATTGTCCATGGTGGAAATAAATATTATGTTGTGTATTTCACAAGGTAAGGATTTCTCAAAAGCTATAATTGTATTTTTATAATTCATGTTAATGGAGTAATTCCGTCATAGTTCAAGTTATTAGATTATAGTAGAGGCTTGGCAAGTAGTAAGGTAATATACCCTTTGGTGACTGTTTATTATATTATTCATGATGTTTCTAAGACCACACAAGTAACCTACCACTACTTGTATTTAAGTTAGCACAAATCTCTCCCTTCTCTGATTAAATATCACAATAGGAGACATGTTACACACATACCAGTTTTCACATTCACCTACCACTACTACTCATACATTTCAGTTACAATTTCTGAATTTACTCACAAGCACCTCGATAAAAAGAACTAAATAACTAGGCCACCAATCGTGAGATACTATTGTGAGCAGGATATTTACTTATTGCCACATACTTGGTTCCAGCTGGCAAAGAGCAATAGTGATAACGAATTTGGTAAGTGGATAGTGCATCCAATCCTGAAATCAAGATTATTGTTTAAATTATATCTAATGACAACCATCTTTCAGTCTCTTAAAAATCAATTACACTTTTTTTTTGTGATTTTGTTTTATGAAACTTGACTTGAAGGTCAATTATGGTGCTTCAAAAGTGCAATAAGTGTAGAAGAGAAAAGAAGGAGAGTGAATATGATAAAGACCTCCAAGGGAGGCATCGAAAAGGATGTAGAGATTGCTTGATAAGTTTTCCACTAAATAAAATCTAAATCCTATATTACTTTTCTCTTTGAGGATCATATCAGTTATATTTTGAAGCAGAAACTTGAAAATTTGAGATAGATAGTAACTGTCAGAATCAATATAGAGAAAAGAGTGTGAGAGAAGAGCTAACCAACAAGCCCAAAAATAGGAAACTATTCAAGAAGATGAGAATGTTGAGGAGGAACTCGCAGAGGTTCCAGAACAGCCAGAATACCCACTTACTGTTACAATCCTCTCTCTCTTGGGTATACTTGCAGTAGGCAACCTTTTTATCTCCCTCGATTGTCGATCTGATTTCCTTCGAACCCTTACTGTTCCTTCTCTCATAGTGCAAGTCCTTGACTTCTACGACTTCCTTGTTCTTCCGATTGACGATCTTGGAATCCTAAACGGATTTATTGTTTGGTAGAAAAGCTTTTTGTATTGAAAAGTATTTAGATGGTTGCGTGAGGAACTAACTACTCTCGCCTACGAGCCTCCTTATATAGTTGTTCCTCCCCCAACCCTAACCCTTGATGACCCATCCCTATGAGTCATCCATACGCATGACTCAATTGAGTCATCATGTGAAATCCATCACCTGACTCCTATAAGTCATTCGCGCTAACTAATAAAAACCAATCAAAACTAATAAACTAATCATGTATGCAATTTGCATCTCATGTGTGAAACCCGTGACTCATAATCTGAGTCACGTGTGAAAACATAATATCATATGATCGCTATTGCGAGTCATAGAAAATCCATCAACCAATAAAAACCTATAAATAACTTGCGATCACAAGTCATGTGAGATACTCGCTCCTTCTGACTCATAACTATGAGTCAGGTAAAATCCGCCTTGCCAGTCTGCCTTGCTTAGTCACAATTTGTGACACTTACATATTTGAATAATGTGGAAAAATAGCAGAAAAAGGACTTTGGCAAGATGGATGTCCAATGTGAAGATTGTACAGCTCTACATTAGATATCAGAAAAGATTGTTGCTCATGGATTATGAAATCCTAAATTTGAGAATTGTTGCAAGTACAGAGATTTGAAGTTACCCAGGTTGGAGGCTTTACCAGAACCATTAAATTCATTACTATGAGATAGCACATCTCAAGCCAAAGCTTTCTGGAAAGCGATGCAGTCCTGGAATACTGCTTTTGCATTCACATAGATCTCTTACAACATGGATGATTGCAGGCAGTCCAAGGCACAGGTGTCCAAAATTTCCAGATTCATGGAGAGATGTATCATCTACAAGGGCCATTAAGAGCTCCTGGTGCAGTAGATGCTTCTTATTCACAGATATATCTTTATGATCCAGCATTTTGACTACAACAAGAGCTACTAGATTTGCTGAATTAAACTAGGAATTGGTAGCACAAATTACCAATATGCTATTTGAAGTATCTCTATGGATTCAATTGTATCAAACAGCCACAGAACGCTTGATTGAACAAGAAGAAATTGATGGAAACTATCCTATCACCCTTAATCCACCATTGAAACTTGTGATAAATGGTAGAGTGGATTCAAGGAGAGCTAATATGCCAAGTGTCAGTGAGGTTGCCATGATTTTACCTCAAGAGTATGGTGAAAGTGGGTTCTATGATCTGGTATTAGCTAAAAGAACATTGAATCAAGAGAATGACTACCAGATACAAGGTTTTAAGTGAATCAATGCAAATCATGCGGCATATCTACCATTGCATTATGTGGTTATGTTTCCCCAAGGTGACCTTGGATGGCACTAGGCACTCCAGTTAAATAATCCAACAGGAACCCAACAAAGACTTCGAGTTGGCCAGCGTGCTTTGTACAGGTACCACTTGAATATTCATACGAATCAGGCAGATACAATTTTTCATTGCCAAAGACTTTTTCAGCAATTTGTTGTCAATGCCTGGGCCGTGTGTGACCAAAACAAGCTCATTTGGATACAAAACCATCTGACAAATATTAGAGCTGACCTATATAATGGTCTGGTAGATGTACTACAATGAGATAATATGGATCTTCAGTTATCAAATGTAGGGAAAAAAGTTGTTCTACCCTCCAGCTATTTAGAGGGAGACTGCTTCATGCAACAAATTTTTCAAGATAGTATGGCTATTGTCAGACATCTAGGTCAGCCATCATTATTTATCACATTTACCGCTAATCCTAAGTGGCCAGAAATTGTGAGAGAACTCTTACCAGGCCAGGTGGCAAGCAATAGACCTGATCTTATTACAAGAGTGTTTTATATGAAACAGTGGTCAATACGGTCTGAAATTAAAAATGATCATAGGTTTGGAAAATGTCTGAGAGTTGTATGGACAATTGAATACCAGAAGTATAGCTTACCACATATGCATCTTCTTGACTTTCTGGACACAGATCCTACCTTTTCAACAGCTGAGAATATAGATTGAATAATAAGTGCAGAGTTACCCACAGAGGATACATAGCATGGTCAGGAATTATCTCAGATTATTCGGACAACAATGGTACATACAACCTGTGCTGTAGGAAATACTAATTCCATGTGTATGAGAGGGCCACAGGGGGATGTTTTAGTCAGATATACTAAGAAATATCCAAGAGAGTTTTGCGAAGATACCGTGGTTCAAGAAACCGGATATCCATTATATCATTGGAGAAATACCAGAATGTCTTTCGCCATCATGGATGTGGGGAGTGCTCATGGGATACCCATCTCAATTGATGACTAATTTGTTTTACCATATAACCCATATCTGACTTGGAGGTATAATGCCCATGTGAATGTGGAAATTTGTGGTTCTGTACATGCAATTAAATATATCTAGAAATATATTTATAAAGGAGGTGATCAAGCAACAGTAAACATTGCAGTGGAAAAAGATGAGGTGAAGAGATACCTTAGCAGACAATATATTAGGTCAACTGAAGCAGTTTGGGAGCTTTTTGAATACAAAGTACATGAAGAATCCCAAGCAGTCTTGCACTTGGCTATTCATCTACCAGGAGAGTAGGGAGTTTACTTCATAGAGGAAATTAATACAGAAGATCTTCATGACAGACTGGAAGCAGTTCGCATGACACTGACTGCCTTTTTTTCCTACAACATGGATAATAAAGAGGGACGCCAATATTTATACCATGAGTTTCCTTCCTTCTACTGTTATATTCCAAAAGAATGCTGGCAACCAAGAGTAAGAGGAGGTACAGGAGCGATTAGTAGAATGTATTCTGCAAGTCCTTTTATAGGTAAAAAGTACTATCTTCGCCTTCTCTTAACTGTTGTTAGAGGGCTGACATCCTTTGATGATTTACATACCATTGATGGTACCTTATACCCTACCTTTAAGGCAGCTTGCCTTGTATATGGATTGCTTGAACATGACAGTGACTGGATAGCAGCATTTCAAGAAGGCAGTTTATTTGCCAGTAGGTTTTCTTTATGGTTATTATTTTCAACAGCTCTATGTTATGGGACAATATCAGATCCAATTAATATCTGAGAGCAATTCAAAAATTTATTTTGTGATGACTTAATCGCTGATTCCCCTCCTATTTCGCATTACTCATAGTCAGGAAAAGCAAGTGCAACGGAAAAGTAAGTGCAACACAACACAAAGCTTTTTTTTTTTTTTGGTTGTAAGGGCAATATTAAAGCATGTGCAATGCAACATAAAGTTTTTTTTTGTTTCAACTGATATAGATAATATGAGTTATTAACTACAAATCTGTACCCTCTATCTAAGATATATTATTTCAGTTCAAGCCTACAAAATCAGTGTTTCTTGCAATTGAGTCATATGATATACAAGATGAATCAGAATCAGATTCTTCAGCCAAGTCCTCGGAATCGCTCTCAAAAATCCAGGTACTTTCATTATTTCCTCTTTATTGTCCATCTCCTCCCTCAGTATATTGTTGTACACTATCTATGTCCCTCTCTCTGTCCTTATCTTGATAATTGAGTAATTGAGGATCAATTACAATACTCCTTGGGATCGAAGTCTCCTCTAGCAGTAATAAAGCTTGCAGTAGGTCAGGTGGTGGCTGGAGTGACTCAAGATCTTCTGCTGTAGAGTTCCTTTCAGGATCTACAATAGCAATCAGAAGCTCTGGGGGAATAATTCAACCTTCTTTTCTGATATTCCTGATCTGTTGTACTCGTTCTTTTCCAGCCTTATGAGCATCAATACCATGACATTTTGATACTGCTTTTTCCTTATTAATAGTAACCTGAATATTTTTTTGGGCTTTCTTTATTGCAGCAGCCTTGTTCTTCTCCTCCTTTTCCTTTTTTTGGAGTCATGCTTCTTCAACAGTGATAACTCCACCCTTCTGAATTACATGCCTAGACTTTTCTTTATGTATTGACTCTTGATGTATTCGAGTTTGAATACTTAAGTATGTTTCCTCTTGAAGTTATGCCTGGGCAAGAAGAACTTGAGTTCCTTCTGCCCATTTTTCGAACTGTACTTTAGAACTTGGACTGAAGGTTTGTACTTTATCAACCTACTCTGCCAGACCCTTTTGTGACTGAAAGTAACTGCTTGAAGGTGTAGGAAGTTCCAGGTCTCCATCATGTTGCACAGATACTTCATGCTCACTAGAAGCAGCTTCAGAGCTATCTCTTAAACCAACAGACTCTCTGATAGTGTGCTTTGCCTTATTATTATAATACCCCATCTTTTTTAATGCTGCCTTATAGGAAACAGGAAACATTCCAGAATCTTTGAATAAATTTTTGATTGTATGAGGTTGGAATGTTTGCTCACGTATGGAGCCCAGATCACGGAAGAAGAAAGAAATTGTGTACTCAATCTCAAGGGAGTGCAGTGCATGGTTGATTGCTTTATTGTGGTAATGCTTCCAGGAACAGAAAACTCCAACATCAAGAGATTGTAGAATATGTCTTAAATAGGAAGGAAATTCAAAGGGAACAATATGATTCTCGTGACATTTAATGATAAAGTCATCCTGGCGGCGTGTAATATGACCATCAAGAAGGAGTATAAGCCAATGTTGGTCTGGTCCAGCTCCAACATGGTTAATAAAGTGATTAAGCCAGGCAAGAGCAATGGTCTCATTAGTATAACCTGTAGGAGAGACTGTAATGACTTCAGCACCTGTAAGGTTTTCATGGACCCAACTCTCCATAATTTTCTCTCCAGAGGAAATAATGACAGGAGGAGGGGGGTCACTTCCATCGGCACATATTGCCTCAATAATAGTCAAAGACTTGCAATTCTCAGGGCTGGCAGTATAGAGATCCTTAACTTCTGAGGGGACAATCAAAGTTTCCCCAGTAGGACGACCAATTCTTATACCTGATTCATCCATATTATAAATATATTTTGCCCTGTTGTTACCATACTTGGCAAGGGCATTCTGATAGTTTTGGAAAAAGATTTCCAGGTCCTTCTCACTATGTGTGGTAATTTGAACTTGCACAATTGGTTTTGTCTTAATTGTATGGAGACTAGGATTTTTTTTAAGCCATTGATGAAACTAGGCTTGAGATAGTTGATTCTGTTTCTCTGCCTGATGGAGGTGGCAGATTGTGGAATAAATTATTGAAGGCGTAGCTATAATTCCCATCTCCCATTGCTGGTAACAGAACCAATAGACAGCTTCTTCTTGGGGTTTGGTCAAGATCAAATTATTACTGCCATGCTGATTGAAGGTTCCATGGGAATTGCGTACTTGTTTACATTTTTGTAGCTGGCATGACCGGATTGAGACTGCATTCACATCAAAAAGTTGTGCTGCAGCACTTGCTGTTTCAGTTGGCTCTTGTTCTAACCATTCGAGTGCTTTATTTAGTCATTGTTTCATTTCAAGCTTTTCAGAGATATTGGTCATTGTAGCTAGTGATTTGATATTGTTCTGATATGGTGGTAGTTGGGGGTGGGGGAGGGGGTCGAGATAGTGTGATAGGGTGGGAGCAACATTGGGTTGATTACTCATATTATCTATATCAGTTGAAACAAAAAAAAACTTTATGTTGCATTGCACTTGCTTTACTATTGCCCTGGCAACCAAAAAAAAAAAAACTTTGTGTTGTGTTGCACTTGCTTTTCCGTTGCACTTGCTTTTCCCGACTATGAGCAACGCGAAATAGGAGGGGAACCGGCTATTACCTAGTTTGAGAAAATATTGAACCCAGCGTCATCCCAAAACAATTGTGCTCCAGAAAAAATCAACACTGTGTAGACCATGGGTTAGGGGTTATCATTATCTCTCGGGGTCACTCGAAAAGTGGAAGCTCAAATATCAAGTACTGAAAGTCTAGGGAAGGGTATTTAAAACAACTTTTTCCTATAGATTCACCGAACCGGAATTATTGAAGCCACGATAAAATATATGAAGGAGAAAAGGAAAAGCCAGAATGGAAGGGATCAATGGACGAACAAGAAGGTATGAACTGAAGATGAAAGAAGAATAAATGAACCCAAGAGATCCCACCCCGGATCATACCGTGAAATTCCGCACCAAGTGTTACAACCGTGGAATATTCTATCGTAAAGAAACAGAAACTCTGAGCGCGAGAGATACAGAATTTTACATGAATAACATAGCAAGAGACAAACATACAGCACGTTGGGAACCTCCGTCCAGTTTAGGATTCCTTAGTACCACACCGATGTACTGGGCTTGGCGCCAGTTGATCCAGAATGGTGAGTTTGGGCGGCTTACAGTAGCCCCACGATTCCTACATACCCATACTGGACCGCGAGCTCAAGAGGTGTAGCGCCGCTCAGATCGCGAGCGTTAAGATCGCAGTCTCCTCGTTCCAGTAAGAGCATTACGACCACCTCTCATCCACTGCGAACTGCCATATGAAGAAGCGTATGTCCTCTGTTGTTTACCTGATTGCGATTGATGCCGTTGCAGTCGAGTAGTAACTTTACTACTTCTCCGCACCCAGCCCACGCAGCCACCAATATCGGGGTATCACCGTCTCCATCCACTGGGTTTAGGTCGATATTGTCCATGGCTAGCAGCATTTCGACTACCTCAATATGTCCGCATTCAGCGGCGAAAGATAACGGGGTGCGACCATGATTATTTGGGATATTTGGATCAAAATTGTACAGATTGAGGAACAGCTCGACTATACCTTCTTAACCGGCGCGGGAAATGCAGTAGAATGGTGTATCGCCTCTATCAGTCTTCGAATTAGGATCAACATCGGACCAAGACAGTAGCAGCTTCACGATATTTGCATGTCCGTTTAATGCAGCAATGTGAAGTGGAGTTCCACCCCAAGAGGTCTTCGTGTCGGGGCTCACGTGAGGCATTGTTAGGAGTCGCTCCATCATCATTTCATTGCCCGACACAGCTAGAAAAAGCGGAGTAATTCCACCTTCATCGCTTATATCAGCGCGGATGTTTGGATCCCTCAGAAGTAGCGCAAAAATTGAGTGACTACCACATCGGGCAGCGTGTTCAAGTGGAGTGCTCCTGCGAAAGTCTTGTTGGTTGATATCAGTGCTTTTGAGTTCCATCAGTGACGATACAAGCTCATCGAGACCAAATAAAACAGCGCAATGTAGTCCGAACATCTGACAACCATCACGGCGGAGGGAATCACTCCACTTGTAGTGAGATATGTATTCCCACAATGGTGAACCTTCCTCTCTGATTCCCGCCCTAAAATCAATTACGCTTCCGGATACATGGTCATGTCTTCGAGAAAACTGAGGGTACGCATCTTCAATGACTCGGACTCTGTCATTTTCTTCCCTGCATGGTATCCCCAGTGGTATGGAGCGTAGATAAGAAATGGCATGTTTGCCGGCGGTGTCCCCATTGATAGAGGAAGAGCTCTGACGGCTGAAAAGTGGAGATGTCAAACACACCTCGGCAATCTTGGCATGGCCATTGCCAAAAAGAGTTGTGTGAGCTTGTAGGTATTCCTGGAGCGTCGAGTCAATCAGGGGGACCCTCGACGTTTCCTTATCGACGGTCACAAGTCCCAGACAAGACCCCAGAAGGGTCTGTATTGGAGGGATGTTTTCGGTGTTGAAATCTGCGGATCCAATTTCTACTCCGACGGCATCACACAATTCACTCGCAGACAAAGACCGCTGTGCCAAAGACACCCGCAACAGAACTTCCATGCCAAGTCTAGGCTATCCCCACGCTGGCGGCGTATTCTATCCAGTGTTGCGGCATACACATCGTGCAGGCCATATGCTTGTTGGTGTAGTTTTTGTCTTCTCCGATGAATACTCGTCTCTCCTAGTATGGCATCGATTTGCAGCACAACTAAAAAAATCTTGTAGCACTCGTTAGAAAATTCCTGAAATAGTCTGTTTTCTTTTTGCTTCTAGCTTTCTACTTACATATCTGAAGAGCTCTCAGAGATACGCGTTATTATCTCAGATTCTAACTCACCGCTCCTCGCATCCGGATCTGGGTCGTCCGAAATCTTCTTGTTAATGTACTTTTTGATATCACTTTCGTGAGGCTTTATAGCGAGATGAGGTACGGATTCCGAAAGATGCTTCTTTACTTCCTCTTTCAGATGTTGTCTCCCGGCTAGGAATAAGCGTGTAGTTGGCGAATCCCGGAGAACTTGCTGCAGAGAGCGCAGAAATTCGGGCCTGCGCTCAACCGCATATTCATCCAATCCATCGATGCATATGAACGTCCGGCGGAAGGATGCAAGGATCTTTTCTAACAGTTTGAGAATATCCGGAAGTCGAAGCCCTCATCCACCGATAGATTCTTTCGATTTTTGGAAAGCCCCGCTGATCTCCTCCGGGATTTCACCCAAAGCCGCCACCAGTTGCTTTAGAATCCCACCCATCATACTGGTTGTCACTTGTTCCTCCTGAGCGTGAAAGTCGAAATACAGGCATGCAACCCCGACATCCTTTCCGGAAAACTGGTCGTATAAGGTGTCAATAACTAAAGAGCTAAACCACCTTGTCAGCGGATGTATTGATTGATAAGAAAGAGTGTAGTGCCTTATGTGAGTCTTCCCAGCCCCTGGATCCCCAGAACAAAATAGTGTAGAAGAAACAGACCCATCCTCCGCCTTGCACCACTTATGAACCTCCGCTGTCTCCAGGAACCAGTGACCTGTACCGTCAAGTCTTCGGTTGCTCACACCTTGGTGCCTTTTCTGAGGCTCTAAAGGAGATAACCATTGAAGGACTGTAGATTTCTCGTCCGTAATAGATGTGACGTTATAACTGTTGGAGACAACGAGACTGTTGACATTGTCGCTGAAGCTGGGCTTGAAACATGAATTCATTGTGGCTCGATTTTCTTCAATGGTGGTGTTGATGAAGAACTAGGAGCAGGCAGCTAAGGTGTTGGAGCGGGGTCTTTGTGCAACACGGATAGCCCAATAGCACTCCACCAAAGGGCCAGCAACCTTTATGAGGCTGCCACTCAGTCCTGGTGGTGTATACATGAGTCTCTTTTTACTACGATCTGGCTCTCAAGAAGATTCTGGAGTGAAAGCTTTGGGGCGATGATTAGTGGACTGTAGAGGGGAGCTAAGAATATGGCTTTGAGAGCAGGGTTGTTCTGGTTCACGTTATGTCACTCGTCTTGGATGTCTTATGTTTTGTTGTGAGAATATTGGAATGGAATGATGATACGAAGAAGTGATTAATTGATTGAGAAACGAGAACGCTTGATTAACGCAAAGGGAAGGGCGAAAGACCCTGACTATCTACTGTTGGGAGTGAGACAAAAAGGTCGAGCGAACAATAATAATAACAAGGGAAAGAAAAGTGAGAGAAATGCAAAGAGGTATCTTCAATAGTGCTAGATGATCTAGATGTGCGGTAAGGTTTGATGTAAGGAGAAAAAGCAATAGTACGAGTGACACCACAGTAGTGCCAGAAGTATGTTTCAACACTCCCCCTCTTCTGCAGTACCATGAGAAATAGGGCTAAAAGACTAACAAACTAAGTATAAACTTGGAAAGATAGTAATGGAACGAAGGAAAATTTCCTAAACCTCCTAAACCTCATCGAGCACCAGTAAAACCCCCTATCTAAAAGTGTCTCAAGGGGGAAAGGTATACTCTCGGTTTCTCCAATAAAGTAAGAACAGAAGGAAGACATCCCAAACAAAAACAAAAAAAAAAAAAGGAGAAGGGCAAAGACATTAACTATCTGGAAAACACAAATCAGACCACGGTTTCCATCCCAATTCTTCTCATGTGCTTCCAGTGGAGGTCTCTTGTGAGCGGCTTCGTAAGCATGTCAGCAGACATATCGTGTGTTGAAATATGGCGAAAGATAACAATCCCCTGCTCAACAATATCGTGGACATAGTGATATTTTATGTCTATGTGTTTGGTTCTCTCATGATGACGCGTATTCGAGATCTGTGCAAGACTGCCGGTGCTGTTAGTGTAGACAGTAGTGGGAGAAGAGAAGGATTCAGTAGAAGAGATCGCAGCCATGAGATCTCCAACTATACGGCAAAGCCAAATTGCTTCTCTTCCAGCTTCTGATGCAGCTATGTACTCCGCTTCAGTAGAGGAGAGGGCAACGATAGTTTGTTTCTTAGCTTTCCAGGCTATAGCACACCCTGATAGAAGAAAAACAAATCCTCCTGTTGACTTCCGGTCACCTAAATCTCCCTCCCAGTCTGAATCTGAAAATCCCTCAAGTGACTTATCGAATGGGACTTCGCCTTTCTTGTAGCAAAGCTTAATATCTCGTGTTTGCTTTAGGTACCGAAGAACGCGCTTTGCCTGGGCGAGATGTTCTGACCCAGCAGAGGCAGAGAATTTTGACAGAACTGATATCGTGAATGCTAGATCGGGTCGTGTTCCCAACATGAGATACATGATGCTCCCAACTAAGGATTGATATAGTTGCTGATCGTCGGCTGCAAGTGGTATGAATTTCATGGAGGGTCGAGATTCAAGCGGTGGCCAGATGCCATTACAATCGCTCATGCTGAATCACCGTAAAACAGACTCTATGAAATATCACTGGCCTATTCAAATATTATCTGGTAGCTGCTCAATATTGATTCCTAGGAATTGGCATGATAATCTAAGGTCTGTCATTTTATACTGGCTCACGAGAAGTTGTTTCACCGACAGAGTAGCGGAAGGGTTCCCAGAAGCTATAAGAATGTCATCCACATAGAGTAGCAGTATAACCTTGCGGGAGGAAGATATGTATAGATTAGCATCTCCTGAGGATGGAACAAAACCTTGTGACTTAAGGAAACGATCGATATCGGCAAACCAAAGGCGAGGAGCCTCCTTAAGTCCATATAGAGCTTTCTTTAACTGGCAAACTGCACCAATGCGTACCGCAGGTTGCAACCACTCTATGCCTTCAGGGAATGACATGAAGACAAGATCGTTGACAACCGGGTTTAGGAAAGCAGTAATTACGTCCATTTGATGGATTGTCCAACCAAGCTGGGCAGCGAGAGCAACTAGAGTTCTGAATGTCGTTAGCCGGGCAATAGGAGCGTAAGTCTCACCAAACTCTATTTGCTCATATCCTTTGATGACAAGGCGTGCCTTGTAGCGGATGGACCGGTCTGAGTTATGCTTAACTCGAAACACCCATTTACATCCAATGACCTTGGCCTCTCGGACATCATCACGGCTGACAACCTCCCAGGTGTCATTTTCAATAAGAGAGTTGAACTCTTGTTTCATGGCACTGCGCCATACTGCATAGGTAACAGCATCTGCGTAACTCGCCGGGTCGTCACCCGGAACAGGTTCGCATACATCTTCGGCCTCAGCAGCAACTGCTTGAACTGGCTGACAGCGACGGAGAGATCCGCGAAGCATCTGGCTCGATTCTCGTGCGCGTTTGAGTATGTTTTTGGGCGCCAGTAACGTCGGGCCAACGAGGGGGTTCTTCGAATTCTTGGGCACCTGTACTGTCGGGCCACCAGAGGAGCTCTTGAGATTGGGTCTTGTTTGGCCAATTCGGAGATTGTCGTGCTCAACTCTTCTCTCCCCCTCGACAATCGTAGTGGTTCTACTACTCCTTTTATTGACGACCCTCCGATCCCCATTCTGTCCAGCCTTGGGAACTAGAATTTCATTAGGTGTTGGGACCGGATTCACTGGTACGTCACTGCCCTCACCCGTTGCCATTGGGGTCTTGGCAGCTCCCATTTCTGCTTCCTCTGCCTTGGAGTCAACGGCAGGCACACTTCCGATCTCATCATCATCCTCAACCCCATCTGCAAGAGGAATGAAGTTCTTGAGCATGTCACAGTCAGGACCCTGCTTCACGTCACCAGCAGTACGAGATTCATCAAAGTGGACATCGGATGATCGAACAATTGCTCGGAATTCAGGGTCCCATAGCCACCAAATCTTCGCGGTATCGTGGACATAGCCTATCATAATGCATTCCCGGGAGCGGGGACCGAATTTGCCACGCCGCTGTTCTTTAGGAATAAGTCTGCTTGCGGAGCATCCGAAACGACATATGTGGCCTAAGTCAGGCTTAATACCATGCAACATTTCATATGGTGATCTACCTCCAAGTGAGGTTGTTGGGGAACAACTGTGGAGATATAGCGCTATCTCTATCACTTCGGCCCACATAGCATCAGGTAGCTTGGAATCCAAAAGAATTGCTCTGCCTTTCTCAACTATGGTACAGATCATTCTTTCTGCAACCCCGTTCTTGTACTGACAGTATGGTGGTACTGGCTCGAAGGAGATTCCGCCGACACGCAAGATACCGCGGAAGAGGGTGTTGACATATTCTCCTCTACGGTTATCACATCGGAAACGTGGGATTGGCCAGTTTGGAAAAGCCACTTCGACTCTGGCTTGAAATTCCTGAAAGACTCATGTAATTTCAATAGATTCTTTTGATCGCAGAAAATACCCATATGCCCAGCGCGTATAGTCATCGATGTAGAGGATGAGGTAGCGGGATCCCGACCAGGATGGTGTTCCAATTGGGCCACAAAGATCAGAGTGAATAAGTTTGAAAGGTCTCGACACTTGAGTTACTGGAAGGCGGGCAAACGTTTGCTGATGTTTTGCCTTGATACATGTTTGGCAAGGTGGAACGTCACCAACAGGAAGACCAGTCATGGTGGACACAGCTCGATAGTTGAGATAAGCTAGTCGCTGGTGCCAGAGGGTAATTGGAACTTTGGAATTGGCAGTTGTTGAGGTATTCGTGGCTGTCGCTTGGAGAGCATGGGCATGTTGTGACAGAGGGAAGAGAATCGGCAATCTCAAGGCACCAGTGACAATCGCTCGTCCAGGGCCCGCAAGTACCCAGACTAAATTCCTGAGCTGTCCAACAGGTATCGGCAAGCCCCCATCGATACGTGAAATGAGGCAGGTATTCGCAGTGAAGGTGATGCGATGGAGGGCAGACAGTTGACCAACTGACAAAAGAGACGAGCGGAGATGAGGGGCATAAAGGGCTTGAATGTCTAGAGCAAATGCTTCAGGGCTTTGGTCAATTCTGAAAAGAATCCCCACCATGCCTGCCCCAATGGCATTCACAGACGAGTTGTTGCCCATATGAATTGGAACGTAGGCATCGGACTGGAAGGCACGATAGGAAAACAAGGCATCATGGTTCCAGCAGAGGTGATGGGTGGCGCCAGAGTCAATTAACCAGTTCGAGATTTCCGGACGTGAGGAATCTACTACCGTTAACTTCTTTGATGATGGGAAACTAACATTAGTCACAAGAGCTTGAACTGAAACAAGGACAGGATCGGCAGTAGCTGGCATAGCTGAGGTGTGTGAATCTCCAGAATTCTTGTCAGTTCTACCAGTTCCCTTATTTTTCTGGTGGTCCTCCATCGCCTGTCTCCCCCTCTGATGAGAATTACAGTCACGTCGAGTATGCCCACTATGACCACAATGCCAGCAGACAGTAGACACAGAGCGACCATTCGCACGACTATCAGCAGAGTCATTGGACCTGGACCAGGAATTGCGGTAATCACCGCGACCATGACTGCGACCATGACTACGACCTCTCCTTTGAAAACCACGATTGCCGCCATTGGCAGAACCAACCCTCGAGAATAGTTCTGCACCAGACGTAGCCGTCGTGTTTGAGTTCGAGGCATCCGACGTCTTAATCCGAAGGGTGGCCTCATACTGCCGAATTGAGGTGACATATTCTGTAACAGAAAGGTTTACTTGCTGGTGCAAGAGCTGGATAGTCATGTTGTAAGCATCCGGGAGAGACGAGGTCAGACGGGAGATGAACATGGGATCGGTAATGGCCTGATCGGTGGAGGAGAGTACATCTTTGAAATCCATCAAGGCCGTGATATAGGCACTAACGGATGAGTAGTCACTGCACTTAATACGATTGAACTCACAGATGAGACCCTCCCTTCCTGTGCGGGAGGAAGCAGTGTCGAACCCGGCTGCAAGAGCCATCCACATCACCACCAGCGAATGAGGAATTCGGCGAAGAAACGCTTTCGCCTCTGGGCCACATGAGTTATAAATGAACATAACGGCGAGACTTTCACAACGATTGAAATCGGCAAGGCGAGCATGCTGGTTGGCTGGTGGGGCAACTTCGTGGCTGAGGGCTATCTCAAGGGCCCCAGCACCCTGAAGAAGGTACTGAAGATCCTGTGACCATTGCGGGTAGGTCAATTGAGTCAATCTAGTCGCCTCACCATACTTGTAATGGTAAACAGAATCATCCTTGGCAGCTGAGATCTTCGAGAAAGACATGAAGAAGAAGGACCAAGAAAGGATAACATAAGATAGACAGATAGATAGAATGGTAAAAGATGGAATATAGAGTGCAAAGGATAACCAGGCTTGTTCTTAGAGGACGGAAGGCTACAAAAGGCTCATAACCTGTTGTGAGAATATTGGAATGGAATGATGATACGAAGAAGTGATTAATTGCTTGAGAAACAAGAACGCTTGATTAACTCAAAGGGAAGGGCGAAAGACCCTGACTATCTACTGTTGGGAGCGAGACAAAAAGGTCGAGTGAACAATAACAATAACAAGGGAAAGAAAAGTGAGAGAAATGCAAGGGGGTATCTTCAATAGTGCTAGATGATCTAGATGTGCAGTAAGGTTTGATGTAAGGAGAAAAAGCAATAGTACGAGTGACACCACAGTAGTGCCAGAAGTATGTTTCAACATGTTTTGTCGGAGGTCACGAGTGAAGTGAGGGAACAAAGATAGAATGAAGTGAAAACAGTGTATATAGTTGGCTATTATTATCTGAAAACATGTGTTTGAGACCTTCCTACTTATACCCATAAGGGGTATCTATATACGGTGATATGATACTTGACCTTTGCCGGTGTACCTGGTAGCACGGTAGGTGTACATTCCATCACATTGAAGTAACACTTCCAACATGTTTTAATTGAGGTGAATTTGAAGCCAGATTTTGTACAGGACCTGCGAGCTAGTGGATATACCGGCATACATATCCTGGGCTAAACGAGAAGGATGAGAAAGGATAAGGGAAAAGGCAAACAAGCGAAAGAAAGCGAAATCGGATAACTTATGCTTTATCATACCAATCTGGTACTGAGAGGGTATACAAGATCTTGATCGCTTGAAGAAAAGAAAACTATTTTTCAAACAGCTGGGAAAATTTCAGAATATCATAGCGTACCGTACCGACATATCTCCGTTTGATGCTGAACTCCCGTCGCCGATCACTGGTTCAGTCAGTAGTCGAGGTTTAACTCGTGTCATAAATGATAAATTAAGGTTCTAGTGTAAGTTAAAATTTCGTTATGAGCAACAGTTCTATTAAGTAGTGGAAGTATATTTAAATGACCTGCGAGATACAAAGACCTTCCATTTTCTTGCACCTGGCTCGCTCTGATAATCCGGTCATGATCACGCACCCGAAGTTGCATTGTTTACTATTTATCTACGAACAAATTATACCTGCAATATTTGACAATTTCAATCGGCAAGACTGTTTTCCTTCACACTCTATGAATGAGTATCATACAGCTGACAAAAAAACCACTACACGTTGCATAGGAGCTTTGGCTATCTGATAATGGGGTTCCTATATATTTATCTAGTGTGTAGAGCGGGTCATCTCGATAGACGTATAACACTAGACGAATTACTCTGCATAATTGAGACTGTTTACACTACTGTTCAAGGACGGTTCCTGTCAACGGGGAGGGTAGTAATGGCGGAGCTGGGGCGTATATGGGGATGTGCACGAAATCCCCAACCTCCCAATCCGTGAACCTAGGGTAGCAAGCCATGGCGGTGACTTGGACTATCGGAATACCTAGTTTGAGAACCGGGTGTCATCCCAAAACAATTGTGCTCACTCTGGTAGACTATGGGTTAGGGTTTATAATTATCTCTCGAAGTCACTCGAAAAGTGGAAGCTCAAATATCAAGTAACTGAAAGTCTAGGGTAGGATATTTAAAACAAGTTTTTCCTATGGATTCACCGGACCGGAATTATGAGAGCCATGATGAAACATATGAAGGAGAAAGGGAAAATCCAAAATGGAAGGGATCAATGGACGAACAAAAGCATTAGCTAAAGATGAAAGAAGAATAGATGAAATGAACCAAAGAAATCCCGCCCCGGATCATACTGTGAAATTCCGCACCAAGTCTTACAAACGTGGAATATCCCATCGTATAGAAACAAACTCTGAGCGCGAAAGATAGAGAATTTGACATGAATGACATGGGAAGAGACAAACATGCAGCACTTGGAGAACCTCCGCCTAGTTTAGGGTTCCTTAGTACCACACCGATGTACTGGACTCGGCGCCAGTTCGGCCAGAATAGCGGGCTTGAGCGGCTTCCAGTAGCCCCACAGTTTTCCAGTACCCGTCCTGGACAGCGAGCTCAAGAGGTGTAGCGCCGCTCAGATCGCGAGCGTTAAGGTCGGAGTCTCCTCGTTCCAGTAGGAGTGTTACGACCGCCTCTTGTTCACGGAGAGCTGCCATGTGAAGAAGCGTATATCCATCGTCGTTTACTTGATTGCGACTAATGCCCTTGCAGTCGAGCAGCAACTGCAGTACTTTTTCGCTCCCACCGAAAGCAGCTAGCAATATCGGGGTGTTACCGCATCTATCCCCCCAATTTAGGTCGATATTGTCCGTGGCTAGCAGCATTTCAACTATCCCAATATGTCCGTATTCAGATGCGATAGATAACGGGGTGCTACCATGATTATTTGCGATGTTTGGATTAAAATTGTCCAGATTAAGGAATAGTCCGGCTACACTTTTGGCCCCGAAACTGGTAGCGTAGTGGAGTGGTGTATCGCCTTTATTAGTCTTCGAATTAGGATCAACATCGGACCGAGACAGTAGCAGCTTCACGATATTTGTATGTCCGTTCAATGCAGAAACGTGAAGTGGAGTTCTACCCCAAAGGTTCTTCGGGTCGGGGCTCACTTGAGGCATTGTTAGGAGTCGCTCCACCATCATTTCATTGCCCAACTCATCAGCTGCAAAAAGCGGAGTATCTCCGGAATCATCACTTATATCAGCACGGATGTTTGGATCCCTCAGAAGTAGCGTAAAAATTGAGTTGTCACCACAACGGACAGACCGTGCGAGTGGAGTACTCCCGAAAAAGTCTTGCCGGTTGATATCGGTACTTTTGAGTTCCATCAATGATGTCACAAGCTCACCGAGACCAAACAATACAGTGCAATGTAGTCCAGAAATCCTACTATATACCACGAGTACCGTAGATATTTCTCCACCGGTAGACCCTTAGGCATTCCCACAATGGTGACCCTTCCTCAACAACCTCCCTTATTCCGTGTTCTTTGGAAAAATATAGTAAGCTTGCCGATGCATGTTTCTCGTAGTCTTGGAGAATGCTAAGGGCACGCATCTTCACTGACTACCATTTGGCTTAGTATCTATCCCCCTATAACCAAAGTGGATGATAACTATATACTATGAAAAAGCCCAGCCTCGCAGATATCCATCAGATCTAGTGGCTCCATCCCTTCCTTTCCATACCGCTCCTCACTTCACACGATACCACTCCTCGCATGAATCCTGAATCCACACCGCTCCTCACATGAGGTTATCAGGAAGCCCCTGACAACCCTCGCCACATTACAACAAGATGATTGGGAGGTTGGGAAAGTGGGGGGGGGGTGAGGGAAGATGTTGTTGCCGAAGGGGGATGTTGAGGTTTTGCTAAGATTGGTATGATATGGCTTATTTTATTTGCTGGGAATGCGTGGAGGTTTTGATTTGTTTGGGAGGGGCGAGGGAGGTGAATGTTGGATTTGCAGAGTTTGTACTGGGCTGGGTAAAGTATTCTACTGAATACCTCCCACTTTCTTTGTATTTCTCACGTGATTGTCTAATGGGAGGTTGGATTTACTGTATTTGCGCGATCATCGGGTTTTGAAGTGTTTATTGAAGAGACTAGATAAAAGGACAAGAAAACTCTAGATCACTTCCATAACCACCACACCTTTGTCTCTCATTCCATGCACACTCAACACGCTGGCTAGTTTACTGCTCCCATCGAACCTTCCTCGACCTCCAGAAACTCACCATCCCAACCGGTAACTGCCCCGGTCTCACCACCTCCAACCCACCCCACATATCCACCATACCAGGCCCATACAACGCCACAACCCATTTCCAATAGTCATTCATCTTATTCCACCCACCCTTCGATATACCCCCATTACCCGTCAACTTCCCCGTCCCCTCCGAGACATTCTTCACCGCAGCTTCAATATCCTTCGTCATGGAGACAGAACTAGAAGGCGGCTCACTGAGCAGATATCTATACGTATGCACCCAGCAGGTAAGTCTCTGCTCCCTGAGACCCATGTACTCTTCAAACGACAAGAACTTCTTCATCTCCCCCCACACCATCTCACTACCCGCGATATCCGAGCCCTGAACAGATTCCCACTTCTCCTTCGCAACGGTGTACTCCATTTCCTCGCTCTTGAAGGTGTCATCCAGCCTCTCGTTTGGGTCTTTGCATAGTTCCCCGCGGACAGAATTGACTACAATGAATGGGTTCTTGACTTCTAGCCCGCCCATGCAGATTGGCCAGTAGAACCAGCCCTCTGGGATCCCGGTTATGTCAAAGTCCCGCTTGATCCAGTCGGCCAGGTATTCCGTCACGGAGCCCTGATGGTCCGGGAATATGGCGAGGTGGATGCGTTCAAGGGTTGCGATGACCGTGTCTACGTGCTCCTGGCCGAAGCAGTGCGCTGTTGGGAAGCAAAAGTTGTTAATGAAAAATGTGGAGACGTATCTGTTGTATACATTGACCCAAGCGATGATGGATTGTTTCCCGGCAGCCGAGAGTTGGCGTTTGAGCTCGGTGATGTGAAGGTCTACTTGTGATTGGTCGATTATGAATTTTCCAGTTTGGTCGAATTTAAGGAAGCCCCATTTGATGTCGCCCTTCGGTAGGGAGAGATGGAGAGTTCCATCCCCAATGCATCTTGATCCGGTTTTTTCCTCGTTGAATTCCAGCCCGACGAGTTTGGTGAATTTGGTCATCTCTTCCCAAGCCGCGGCCACACGTTCCTCATCTTTATCCCATAGCCAGAAGTCATCATGGATCCGGTAGAGGAAGAGTCCCCCTGCCTTCTGATTGACAGCAAAGTCCATTGTGAAGAGGAGCACTTCGCCGAGTAACTCGCTGATAGAATGAGATATTGGGACACCGCGTTTCCGAGTCTGTACAGTGGCGGTTGGACCGTCCGTGATGAATTTAATAGGGGCATTCAGGAAACATTGGAAGAAGTCGATCCAGATCTTTTGAACTCCGAAAAATTTCAAGACTGTCACTAGGGAGGTATGGGAAAGGCCTGGCCCGAACCATGAGAAATCGGACCGCACGATGGTGAACTTTCCATGAAGGGCGGTATTGAGAAGACATTCGGTAGTGGCCATTCTTAAGAGTGTCTGTTTAGTTTTTACAGGCGTTGTCTTTTCATGCTGAGGGCCCAAATTCTCCATATCGTCCACATTATCCTCGTCGTAAGAGCGCGCTTGATCAATGCGGTCGGGCAACTGGTTCATGAAGAACATTTCAGATTGCATGACCCGGCGTGTCAGGTCGATAGTCTTCTGAAAGATATCGGGATGTGTTGTGTGGTATTTCTCAGGGTCCTGGTTGAATTGTTTCTGCATTTTTCGGATAATGGTTTGTGATAGTGGCATTGTTCCAGTGTTCCAGGCCCTTGAATTGTAAATCCCGGTAAATATCTTTTTGAATTCCACGGACCACTTGAGGCCGATAAATTGGAGGAAGATCGCCTGAAGGATGTCCTCGTCCATGTATACCCGATACTTGCCATTGAGTTGCCGCCTCATCTCCACTGGCACACCCTCCTCCGGCCACGACCATGACGATAACGAAAAGAGGTGCATATTAAGAACATCAGCAACTTCCCCCAATACTGTCTTATTGCGCATGAATTCCTGAAGCGTTGCACGTTTCTCGTTTGATAGAAGATCCGCGTTCAAAAGACTTCGGATAGCCGACTTCACCGTTTCGGGTGTGAAAGGGTTGTCAAACAAACTCTTGCCGAAGGATTCAACCCTGTCTCGACAAGTCGCGAGCTGTCTTTGGGCCTCTTTTGACGAAAATATATTCTCAAGATATTCTTCGATTGCATCTGTATCGGTGTCCAGCGGTTTGAAGACTATTGACTCGAATTGTGCACGCTGCTCATGCATCTCTTTTCTCCCAATGTTCTCAAAGTCACTTGTGGTAGCGCTATCATCCATCTCGACGCCATCACTCGCTGCTTCCGGCACAGCTGCTCCGGTGGCTTCGGCTCCCGACCCAGACACCCATTGCATCAATAATTTTCCAAACAATTCCGCATAGCTAAATTTTTTGGTCTCTTTGCGAAGGGTATCCGTCAATTTCTCTTCCCATCCAACGAGGAGAGGCTTCCCAACGCTGGGATCTTGCCGAGCTTGGTTTAGGAAAAGGCTTATGTTGACGATATCGGCGCTTGATGACGCGATTGTGTAACTGGGGGCAGCCGACCGGTCACCAACTGGTTCTGCGCCGCCCTTGACGTGCCAAGAATTGATCCCTTCAAGTAGGATACGTATTTTTTCATGGCGATCGGTCGCTTGTTCAGCTTGGGTCAAAGTCTTATCTCGATGGGCAGCGAAGTCGCTGTGCTGTTTGGATAAGACTTGGAGCTTGGTATTGGTGATTGAATTGAGGGTTTGGGAGATGGCGTTGGCAGTCATGTTTTTGTTTTGTCTTGGGTACTGTCGGAATGAATAGTTAAATATGCTAGTAGTTTTAAAGGATCGGTAGGTTTTCGGCGAGGATAGACTTACGTGTGGGGAAGTGGAAAGTAGTGTACCAGAATGACCGACCCCTGCCCGCGCCCGCCCGGCTGTGAGGCTCGCCTGAGTGCTGGTGGAGAGCAGCCTTTTTATACCTGCCATGATATGATTTCGAGATCTGATGTTCTCTAGGAATTGGGCTTAAAGAGTGTAAATATGGAATTTCTTTGAATCTCCGTAAGGCCCTCCTGGATCTGGGGCTCATGCGGATAAGCGGGTAATCTACCCCTCAAATAATAACAATGAATCACTCGGGGTCTCTTTTCTAACTCCCGTGCGTGGATGGTGTGTCGACCGAGCCGTCTCCCGTCGTGGTGGGTATAGTTGTGACCGTCTGGTCAACCGGATGATATATCGGTGGGGAATTGACTTGACGATGTATTGCCTATTTGGACGAACAGGGGAGAGATAAAAGTTGAAGAGCTAGGACCAATTGAGATGGAAAGAAAACGTTGTCTATTTTTGTGTTGTCTGCCGGTTGGTTGTTGTTAGAAAAGAGAAAAGCGGCTTATATGCAGGAAATTCTGCATGCCAAGCTATATACAAAACAGGGTTATTAGTGGGCGACGAAATGTCCCCACGACCGCTAAAACTACCCCATCAGATTGCCCTAGGCCACATCGGTAGGAAGGATCGGAGGGGCCTTAAATAGTGCCCGATATATGATGAAAGTATTTCCCGTTGCTACCAAGAGGCTAAAGGAACAAATCGGAGATGGAATAAAGAAATCACAACTAGACGTGAGGAATGAGAAACTAGGCAATCGATATAGATGCTAGCCAAGGACAGAACAGAGATATATATATCCAAAATAGGGAGGTTTTGCACTCGGTACAAGACAACGATAACGACCGAGCCTTGGCGCCGAGGCTGGGGCTGGTAGTTCTCTAATTCCGAACAACAGAAGGAGGTTTTGCCAATCGAACAAGATTGGGGAATAAAAAATAGATAGCTGCTTGGCGAGCTGTAACATCTCCACATCTCTACACCGCCTATCACCACATCACAACATTGCTGCCATGCCTCAAAGAAGCTATGACCAGAAAGTAGCTGCGGCAACAGCTGCCTCGCTTACCATTCTTGCTTAAGCCATCACTGTAACATTTCTCCAGGTGCAGCAGCAGCGGCAGTGGCAGAGAAGGGCATCTGTGCAAAAGTGCTACCATACCGGTTACCAACTTCCGCTCTCTACTGTCCCAGGTTTGAAGTTCAGCCTTGAGTGTTATAATGAGACTTGGTGCATGGAATTTCTCCGGTAATTCACCTTGAACTCCAGGGTCATGACCAAGCCCAGTTCTGCCAAGCACCATAAAATCTGTGAATTGTTAGCCTGAAACTGATGTAAATGTAGATTTTCTCTGATAGAAATTCAAACTATACTTCCCTATGTCCATATAGATATTATTTCATACTGCTCCCGATATGTCTGTGATTCGGAGACTGCACTTTGCATCATTCTGGACTGACTTTCTGCGCCCTGCTGGCTGAAGATGATGATGCATATCTTTCAGTGGTCATGCACCTGGCTATGCATTGTCTTCAATGATGTACTGGCATATATCATTAAGCGCTTTGGAGATTTGTTGTTTTGGGATAGGAATCGACTTACCCGAGAAACAATCGAGGGATATACTGCTGCAATTGAGCATAAAGGTGGGATAAAAGAGGTGTGGGGTTTTATTAATGGTACAATGAGAGCTATCTGCTGTCCAGATGAGAATCAGGAGATATATTATTCAGGATATAAGAAATGCCATGCAGTCAAATATCAGGCTTTGAGTACCCCAGACAGCTTAATCATACATCTTGCTAGGCCATATACAGGACAGGAAAGTGACTAGACTGCTTACCAAAGCTCCAGTCTTGTAGGAAAACTCCAGGAACTCCAACTTGTCGATGACCCAGACCTAGTCAAAAGGTTTCATATCTATGGGGACCCAGCTTATAGTCTCTCATATGGGATTATATGTGCATACTAGGCCCAGCCCAAGCAACCACTCTCCCCACTCTTGCAAGAAGTTAATACACATATGTCAAGTTTACACATAAGTGTGGAATATGAATTTGCAAGGCTGATGATGCTATGTAGATATAATGGGTTCAAGATGGTTCTTAAGATTGGATTATCACCTGTAGCTGCTTACTTCATGGTTTCAGTTTTATTTTGTAACATTCATAGCTGCTTTCATGGGAACCAGACAAGTAAAAAGTTTCATTGCAATCCCCCTTCTGTACATAGTTATCTAGCTGCTGCCTAGACAGGATAAAATCAACTGCAATATATCCTTTGTTTCCCTATTTGTAGCCCTCATTGTCTCTTCTAGTCTATTGATTCTATTGCTCATTGCCTTAGCAGCCTCCGTACCTGCACTAGTACCTTCAGATGGACCAAGCTTTCCAAGTGCTTCTCATACTTTCTCACCCATTCCTGTTAAGGCATCAACAAGCTGGGAACTGATTTCCTGGTCCTTCTTTCAGTAATCGTCATGCTGGGTTTTTTTGCACATATGTCATACCTTTTGAACAGCTTTATCAGTCTGCTCCTGGGAATCAGGAATAGCAGGAGTTCTACTCTAGTTGTTACTTCCTAGACCATTGTGACTACTTCCCTATGTAGTTGGTGGGATAACTTCAGTGCAGTCACTTGCATCATCTGAGGAGCCACAAGAGTCGTATTATTTGCAACTATGTGATACCAGCAAGTTATCCCCATGGATTGCTGCCTGAACAGCCTCTCTCTGTAGAATCTCTTTTGGTTTTTTTGCATCCTCTTGCTCCAATAGAAGCTCATTCTCATGCTCAATCATAAGATCAAGATTCTGGTCCAGCTCTGTATCCATTTGCACTGTCTCAGACTCCTTCTTCTGAGTTGTAACAACAGTTCGGCGCTCATTTACAAGCTGACAAATTGTTGTATCAGGATTTTTCAGGTCCTTATCAATTTCAGCCTGCAGGAGAGCCTGAATTTTACTCCAAAAGGGTGCCTTTATACCCTTCTTGTAACTATATTCCATGCGGTGTGCGACACATAGCTTTACAAGAACCTCACAATTCTACTCAATCAAGTGCACATGGTTTGCACCACGACTGGTACCAGGACCAGCATGCATTCCAGAAATTGTGTTTTCATTGGCATGTCCTACTCACATTAGTTAATATGATTTCTTACAATACACACTCATTTCCTGTAACACATGATTTCCCACTTGAGAAACCAGCACCTGTGTGTCGAGTGTGAACTGGCCTTTACTGGCTCAAGGTTGAGAACTTGATTGTGCTGATGCTGATATCCTGGTTAGGTCTTGTAGGTGGTACAGGTGCTGGGCTTTTCAGCTATCGTGTTAGGGAACAGGTGATCAAGAGTTCAGGTTTTGATAGAGGAAAGCAGTGCAAGCAGTGTGAATAATTGAAATCTTGCCTTAGCCATAGTCTATCATGAGAAAGCTCTTTCTTAGGTACAATAAATACTTAAGCTGTACTGAGATACGCGCAGCAGTTGCTAGTGTTATTTTTATTTTAGACCCACCATTATCTGGGATAAGTTAACTTGGGTACTGTTGACCTCTCCCCTCTGGGAGGGTAGGCAGTTTGTAGGCTGGAGGGTAGGCACGAAGCTCGGTCACTTTTCTCTTCTCTCTTCTTCACAAAAAATGTATTCCTCGATGTTATCCCAGAAAAGACACAGTAAAATTGAATCCCTCGCTCTCGGGATAATTCTCTGTCTCAAACTGTTCTCGTAAAATTCCCATGAAATAGAAGGAAAAGAAAAAGAGAAAAGAAAAACTACCAATCCCTCAATTCCTCTACAGCTAGTCCATCCCCGCCTCTTACTCCACTCCCTTCCCTGCTTCTTCCCTTCACTAAAGCACCCACCATTTTTCTTTTATTTATTTTTTCAATTTCTCCTCAAAAACAATCAGTATACAACCAACAAACATTATCAATTCATCCCAGGCTTCTCTACTGTTCCCATTTTAAATTTTTCTTTTAGTAAACTTGATTGCAGGAAACGTTCGACCGACAATTCAAAGGTGTGACCAGTGCAGGATCGACAGACCTGAGGCAGCCTTCGATTGGAATCCAGGTGGTGGCTTAAAGAGATCTTGTCAGCAGTGCTGGGTAAGTAATAAATTGATTCCATTCAAGTGAGCAGAGTTGATATCTGTTTCTGACAAACCACAATTGCATTACAGGAGAGGAAGAGAGCTGCCCAGAGGCAGCCACCTGTGGTTGGGGGGTCTGGAGGGGTGGACCGGCTTAGGATTGGAATAGAGGGGCAGGAAGATTAGTAATCTCAATCTAAAATTGTGAGCAAATCTGATATTGGGTTATTTACAGGAGAGGAGGATGTGGGTTGGAGGAGGTGTGTGGCCAGCCGACAGGTAAAGGGGATGGGAGAGTTTGATTGGGATGGGATTGGCCAACCACGATTATCATGTCATGGGTGTTTGGTAAGTATTGTTCTAATATTTAATGTGTCACAGAATGATGGAATACATGCTAATAATCACTATAATTACAATATGTGGGGATTAATCTTGTAGGGGTTAGGGAACAGTAGATTGGAGGTAGGGAAGGACTGATGCTAGGTGTGGAGCTGGTGGGAATTGTTGGACTGGAAATGGTAGCTTCATGCCAGGCAGATGATGTCTGTGAGGTAGTGGAGAATGTAGAGGTGGCTGCAGGTATGGTCATTCAATATTTGCAAAGCTGAAGTGTACTAATTAATCGACTTATAGGTGAGGGAGCAGAAGACACATGCAGGTGTAGTCAATGTCACTTGGATAAATCTCACATTGAATTTAATTACGATGTTAGAGCAAACTTGCAGAGGTGTTGCAGGAGTTGCTTGGTGAGTTACTATCCAAATTGAAATAATATTAATCAAGACAGTAGGCTAATTAGAAAACTCGATAACAGATACATTCAAGGAACAGGGGAAGCCAAGCACTCCCAGAGCAATGCTCCGCTGTTCTGATACTTGCTCTGGATCCTGTACCTGAAGTAATACTAATTCAGGCATCAAGGTTCACAGGATTTGTCAAGCAGCGGGTACATTGGACGAAGCATGACTTGGGTCCAATGAATGTTGTTTGCAGTGGCTGTCATACCATGCACTGGGTGGCAGAGAGGCCTAGAAAAACCCAGGGTTTCCAACCAGGTACCTTTGTGCCCTGTTGCAAATCTGGGGATGCACTGGTAGAGAAGTTGCTGCCATTGCCTGAACCTCTGAACACCTTGATGACAGGGATGGATAGTCATTCAAGGGAGTTTCGAGGTCAGCTTCGGCACCGGAATAACCAGTTTACCTTCACTTTCATCCGTTATAATATGGATAATTGTCCCACGGCTCTTGGAGAAGGTTTCCAACTTTTCCAAGTCCATGGGGTGATTTACCACCAGCAAGGACCCCTGATTACCCCAGGTGGTCGGGATGCCCTATACTCCCAAGTCTACTTGTATGATGCGGCCTATGCAGCCCAAGTGAGATCTGAAAGAGCAAGAGATTTGGAGCCAGCCCTGATCAGCTCACTGACCGGGATGTTGCAGGAAAGTTGTCCACTTATCCAGCTGTATCTGACAGCTAGGGAGCAGTCTGCACTGCTCTCAGTGCAGGAGGACAACTTCAGAATCATACTGGACTGACAGTTGAGTTTGGTCATAGAGTCGGGGGCAGACATGTGGAGGGAAAACCTTCCGACAGCAGATGAAGTCTCAATGATTCTGCCGGAGGAATATGGGCATGGTGGGTTCAGCGACATAGTGTTGGCGGAGCAATTAAATTGAGAGGTACCCCATGGGGGATTCTCCTTAATCAATCCAAACTATGCCTCTTACTTGCCCTTGTACTATGTGCGCCTATTCCCGCATGGCGAACCTGGTTGGCATTGGAGATGACCCTCAATATGGTTGGTAACAATCGTCAGCGAGATCGTCTCCCTGGGAGAGCCTTCTTCCGATTCCACCTCCATACGAGGACTGATGAACCTTCAACCATCCTCCATGCCCAGCGGTTACTGCAGCAGTTGGTGGTTGATACTTGGGCTGTCTGTGATCGCAACAAGCTCAACTGGCTGCAGACAAATCAGGCTCGCTTGTAGACTGATTTGTACAATGGGCTGCAGGACATGTTGCGGAGAGATGATGTAAACCTCCAGGAGGTGGGAAGAAGAATTATCTTACCTTCCAGTTATACTGGAGGTGATAGATTTATGCAGCAGCTCTAACAGGACAGTATGGCTCTGGTTCACCACTTTGGCAAACCATCCCTGTTCATCACATTCACAGCTAACCCCAAGTAGGCTGAGATGGAGATGGTGCTGTTACCTGGTCAGACTGCTGCTGATCGTCCAGATCTTGTTGCTAGAGTGTTCCATCTCAAGGTACAAGATCTACTAGATCAGATAAAGAGGAAGCACATTTTCGAATATTGGCAGGGGTGGGTTTGGACCATTGAGTACCAGAAGAGGGGGTTGCCCCACCTTCATCTTCTGCTCTTCTTGAGGTCTGATCCACACTTTCTTACAGCTACCAATGTCAACAGTTTTATTTCTGCTGAGCTCCCAACTGGGAATGATCCAATGGATCAGGAGTTGCAGGGTATCATCCAGAACACTATGGTTCATACCCAGTGTGCTGGTGGAAATTCTCATGCCTTGTGCATGAAAGATTTAAATCCCCTTGTTGTCCACACCTGTCACAAGGGTTATCCCCGTGAGTTTCAGGAGGAGACAATGATCCAGGTGAATGGGTATCCACTTTATCGCAGGCATGACACTGGTGAGTGATTCACTATACCCATTCATGGATCTGGGAGTACAGTTCAGGTGAGGATTGACAATGGCAGAGTGGTCCCCTACAGCCCATACCTCTCATTATGCTACAATATGCATATTAAGGTTGAGGTATGTGGTTCTGTACAATCTGTGAAGTGCATTCACAAGTACATTTAGAAGGGGGGAGATCAAGCTATGCTCACAGTGGACTCAGAGCATGATGAGATCAAGTGTTACCTCCATGGTCAGTACATTGGACCGATGGAGGCTGTGTGGCTCTTGTTCGAATTCGACACTCATCAGGAGCAACCACCTGTGATGCATCTTGCCATACATTTGCTGGGGCAGCATACTGTCTACTCTGATGGTCAAGGGGATCTGGGGGATATTAGGCAACGTTTGGAGAGTGTGTTGTCTACTCTGATTGCATGGTTCTCATACAACCAGGAGAATGAGAATGGCAGGCAGTACTTGTACCATGAGTTGCCAGAGCACTTTGTGTACATCCGCAATCGTGGATGGAAGAAGAGGCAGATGGGAACTTCGATAAGATGCATGTACTCCGCACGTCCAGTCATGGGAGAGAGATATTATCTCCGCCTTCTGTTAACCATTGTTCGCAGAGCTATAAGCTTCGACCATCTGAAGATAGTTGATGGTGTACTGTTCCCTACATTTAAGAGGTCCTGTGTTGCCTTAGGGCTTTTGGAAGAGGATGGGGAGTGGGTTGCTTTGTTCCGGGAGGGATCACAGTTCATGACTAGCTGGGCATTGCAACAACCATTTGCTCTAGCCCTGCAGCATACTACTATCACCAATCCCCTTGGCATCTGGCAACAGTTTGTGGAGGAGATGTGTGATGAGCTGCCATATAGACTTGCATCGGGTATGGTGGCCATTACACCCAATGCTGCAGAAAATGAAGGCATAGAGAATTTCCACCTAGACTATAGTCTCTACCTGATTCAGAAGTATTTGGATGAGTTTGGTAGGTCACTGGTGGAATTTGGATTGCTGGTACCTATCCTGCAGTGGGCAATGGGTGATTCCATTGTGAGTAACCTGGTAATGGGGGAAGAGTTAGCTTATGATGTAGGGCAGGAACAAGACATTTATGATGCCATGAAAGCTCAGCTTAACTCAGAACAATCTGATTGTTTCAGGGTTATAGTGGAAGCTATTGAGGAACATGAGCTTGATCTTTGCCTCCATCCTGGCTCTGCCTTCTTTCTCCAAGGCCCTGCCAGCACAGGGAAGACTTTTCTTTACAACTGCTTATGCAGTTACTTGCGTGCAAGGGGGAAAATTGTTCTTTGTGTTGCATCCTCTGGGATTGCAGCACAGCTGTTGCCTGGTGGTCGTACGGCGCACTCTAGGTTTAAAATTCCGCTCTCCAACCCCATGACCACCGGGTGCAATATTACGAGCACATCGCCTCTTGCACAGTTGATCAGAAAGACTTCCTTGATCATCTAGGATGAGGTACCAATGCAACATAAGTCCTGTTTTAAGGCAGTGAGCTGGAACTTGAATGACATCTGTCATGTTCATGATGGCAATCTGTTTGGTGGTATTCCCACTGTATTAGGTGGGGATTTTGCCCAAATCCTGCCTGTGGTGAGGCAGGGTTCGTGACAGGCAACCATGCAAGCATGTCTTCACCATAGCATACTTTGGCATAGCTTGCAGGTATTGAGGCTTAAGATAAGTATGAGGATTGCGGCAACCCAGGCCAATAAGGTCTTACTTGACTTTCTTAAAGGTCTTGTGAATGACCAAACCATGCATGGCAAACTTGGATTGCCTGCATATATCCGCAAAGTTTGTACAGTTGATGAGCTATGTGATCAGCTGTACCCTCAGGCATTGTTAGAAGAAGCCATCTCATCTCACAGTGCTCTTATTGGTCACGCCATTTTAGCGTTCAAGAATGACAATGTGAATGACTTCAATGATGTGCTTCTCCACGGCATGCCTGGGACAGAACACCACTTTGAGGCTGTAAATCAGGTAGAGCTCAGCGAAAATGCTGCTGTCTCTGCCCCTTATGCAGCAGAATATTTGCAAAGTATCAACTTGGCCTCAATACCACCTTCAAGTCTCAAGCTTAAAATCAGGGCACCTCTCATTCTTATTTGGAATCTCGGTCCTAAGAATGGGTTGTGCAACAGGACTAGATTAAGGTTGTTGGGAGTGGATCGCACCTGTCTTCAGTTGTCGATTTTGGGGGGTAAGTGGGATGGTGAACTGTGCCTCCTGTCAAGGATAAAGCTCATGACAAGTGATGAAGATATGTTGTTCATTCTTGAACGTAAACAGTTCTCAGTCTGTCTGTGCTTTGCCATCACAGTGAACAAGTCCCAGGGTCAGTCATTGGAGAAAGTTGTGGTGGATCTCCACTCCAATGCCTTTACACATGGGCAGCTTTATGTTGCCTTGTCATGGGTAACCTCTCTTGATGGCCTGACCCTCTTACCATCCAGTGACACTCCTAACAGTACAGAAAACATTGTATACCCAGAGGTGCTAGAGGGATTATACAATTCCCTCTAGATGGGCATCAATGATATATAATGCGGTTTGGCTTTTTTGGTTTTGGTTCCATGGGTTTTGGCTTTGTGGGGATTCTTAGTTTGTTTCTTCACCTCTTAACCTTATGATGATACTATGAATCTGAAGGTACTTAAGATTGAGGAATCTATTCTGTGGGGATTCCTGGTTTGTTTGTTCACCTCTTCACCTTATGATGATGCTATAACTCTGAAGGTACTTAAAATTGGTAAATCTATTCTGGAGGGATTTTACTTTTATATTTCTTTATTTGTTTGCTTCTTTCCACATTGGCTTCTTTGCATGTTTGCTTCTTAGCATGTTTGCTCTTTTCTATCTTTGCTTCTTTGCCTGTTTTCTTCTTTCAGTATTTGTTTTGTTGCCTGCTCGCTTCTTTGTACATGTTCTTCTTTGTACTTTTTCTTCTTTGCGCATTTTCCTCTCAGTGCATTTCTTACTTTACCTATTTGTTTCTTTTGTACCTTTGATTCTTTGTGTCTTTGTTTCTTTGGCTATTTCTTTCTTTACCCCTCTGCTTCCTTGCATGTTTGCTTCTTTGCCTATTTATTTCTTTGTGCGTTTGCTTCCTTGTATATTTGCTTCTTTAAATGTTTGCTTCTTTGCCCTTTTGCTTCTTTATACTTTTCCTTCTTTGCTCTTTTGCTTCTTTCCACATTTGTGGGTTTGCTTCTTTGCAGGTTGGCTTCTCTGCCTTATGATAATTTTCCAAGTTCTGAAGTTCTTTTATTTTGTTGTATCATATTTTTTCCATGTTCTTGTTTAGTTTTCTTTTGCTTACTCTATGTAGTACTGTTTAGGGCCTGTTTGGTAGGAATGGAAGGTGGGTTGACCATTCGGTTTCGTTACAGTGTCCCCGAGGGAAATTGTTGTTCCCAATTTTGAAATGGTCGTAGCGATAAAAACTCTTTGGATAGAACTGACTATTTGTTGCTACATAATAACCCTCTTTGCCCTACACTAATTTTCTGCCTTGCATTAAATATAAATTTTCTTCCTTTCATATAAAGGAAATTTTCTTTGTGTCGTTAATGTGAATTTATCCAAGTTCCTACAACTTGAACACCCACTAGTTGAATGCCTTCTCAACCAATCAATCAACCTCCACCAAGGGATGATCCAATCCAGCCTACATCTATGGTGCTTGCTAGGAATAATTCTACTAAGGTTGAGTAAGTTGACAATTTCCACTCCTTAAATATTAATACAATTATGTGACTAACTAGATAATGAATAAATAGCCAGAGAGGAGTTAACAGTAATATGAGTACTAACAGAGAGGCACTAATTGAGATTCCGGAGAGTCACGAGATCCCTTCATCCTTTACAGAAAAACGATTAAAGCCATGGAAGCCACGCACATGCCTGATTGACTGGTCTTCCGAGATGACCACCACATTACTCCGAGAGTTTGTCTAAGCCATTCGAGCTAGCAAATGATCAGATAATAGATTTAAGATGGATGTCTGGAACGAAGTTGCAAAAGGTGTTCAGAGAGTTACCAGCATGAGTGTTCCAGTTATGGGAGAAAGGTACCAGGAAAAGTTAGAGATGTTGAAGCGGAAGTGGACAGTTTGGACAAGGTTGAAGGATATGAGTGGCTTTGGCTTTGATTCAACAACTGGTGCAGTTACTGCACCTGATGAGGTGTGGGATATAGAGATTAAAAAACAACCAGCCATTCAGGAGTTTCGTGATAAGCCTATGCCTAATGACACTGAATTGGCCGAAATTCTGGAAGGTATACAAGCTACAGGACATCAGGCATTATACCCCAGAGCTCGCAACTTGATGTCCACCACCATGGATGAACACCCTGATGATAACGCTGCTCCCTCCTCTGACCAGCCTAGTGGTGATAAAACCCCTCCTCAGCCTAAAAAGAGAAAAGGTACCGACTGTGAGCCGGTTACACCTTTAGGCCACATTCGCCAATGCTCCAGAACTGCCTCTGAACACCTCATCCACGCTGTAGAAAATATGGCTTCTGCTCCACTCCCTACTGCAACAATTACCTCTGCTGTCTACCAAGCCATTGCAAAGTTTCGCAAGACCTATCTTGGAAAGCCCGGATGGTCAACTCAGGATATGCTGATTGGGTATGAGGTTTTCGACAATGGAACCAAAGCAGAAATATTTCTAACATTAGATGGAGGGGAGGATGAGGAATTATGGTTAAAACATCAAATTTCATGCTATCAAGGCTAACATTGTAATTGTAGCTAGAATTATCTGCCTTTATTGTTGTATTGTACATAGTCAATCCACATCTTTGTAGCCCGTCTATCCCATTCAAGTATCATCTCCTTCATGTCTTGTGCTTATCCCATATCTCTGCCCATTTCTTCTTCACCCAAGGTATTGGGCTCCCAATTGTTAGGGGCATCCTCCACTGGTTGATCACCCTCCTTATAAAACTCATCCTCTTCTCCATTTGCCTGATGTCTGATGAAGTTGCGCAGCACACAAACAACTAAAACAAGTTGTGCTTATGTATCCAGGTCATACTCAGGGGTAGTATTCAGAATATGAAAGCGGCGGTGCATAACCCCGAAAATCCACTCAATCACATTTCGCAACTGTGAGTGATGTAGGTTGAACAACTCCTCCTTGATTTGTGGATGTAGTCAGGCTAAAGACTGTTCTCGGACATGGTATCATACAGTATGGTATGGTGTCAAAAATCCGGGTCAAAGGCCATATCCAGCATCTGCAAGATATGTTGTATTCTCATATTTTGGAAAACCATTGAGTTCTGCATTTTCTAGCACATGAGCATCATTTGCTGAACCCTCCCAGCCAGGGTAAACATAAAAAAAGTACATGTCCAGACTACAACCTGCAACTACATTTTGCAAGATGGTTCCCTTTCGGTTCCAGTATGGCCCTTGCTGATGGCTAGGAACAAGAGCCAAAATGTGGGTTCCATCAATCGCTCCACATATATCAGCAAAGTAGGACATTTTGCCCCAGTCCTTTCAAATTTGTGCTTGAGTGTTGTTTGGCGGAAGACAAACAAATGCCTCATACAATGTCAGCAATGCTCTCAGGACTCGATAGAACTGCCTATAAAATGTTCAGCATACTGTAAGTTCAATTTCAAACACATCTTTATTTTAGTAAATATTACCATGAAATTGTTTCCCCACTGTGTTGAAATTGCTCTTGCCCCTCCCTGTTTGTTGTTCCATGTCCAATCATCCACAAAAACATAATTAGTTGCTCCTCAACTGTTACCCCCCTGGTAGAGCCAAGCAGGCCATGCTCGAGAACCCAGTCGCGAAGGTCTAGGAGTGTTGTAATAGGCATTCGAATCAAATCTATGACATATTGTAGGTGTGAAGCAAAAGTTTCTTCAGTATAGACTTGCCCAGTTCGAATCGATGTATGGACTGGCTGCTTTGAGAGGAATACATGGCTATAAACTGCAACACCAATTGCGACTTGTATTCGTTTTTATATAATTGTCGTATGCAGTCCGCTGATATTGTTATTGTTCGCCATTGTCTTGCTTGTGTTGTCCACTTGTCGTGTTGGGAATTGAAGTAATAATAATATTATAATATAATATACAAAATTAAATTAACCTATTAAATTACTTTATTTCTATTTCCATGATTATCAATTTTCATATAATATTTCAATTGCCAATCCAATCTATTTCTTAATGGAACAGTTGAGAGACTTTAACTTTACCAAACGCCAGTTTCGTTGATCAGTTTAGAAATAGATGGCGAACGGTCATTTGTATGGTGGAACGGAACCGAACAATGGTTGCCAAACAGGGCCTTAGTAGTTTGAGAACCGGGCTGGCAAATTACCTTATGAGTTCCATCAATAAAGCCACAAATACAGCCTGATGGTTCCCCATTAGACCTAATTGCATCCCATTACTTTGTTAATAACTCAGGTGCCAATGTATTATGGTCCAAAAACATCATCCCATGATATTTATGACTTAGGTATGAACAAACACTATTAAAAACTATACTTGGCCACCCTCGCTCACATCCAAAAATTTGCATACTATTTTTGTGACGGTTTGGCTAGGCAAGGCGATATAGAGTAACTGATAAGGTAGTTGACTGTAGTGCATAGTAACCCAATCCAGAGTTGGTTCGTAAATCAAATAATTTAACCATCTCATGTATATCAGATTTTGTAAACCTGAGATATTCTACACACCAAGTACCATCTTGTAGATTTAAATCCCAATCAAAATGGGAATAAGGTACTTAATACTTACTTTTATATACCTTTATTATGTGAACAGGGACTGCAAGCACAGTACCAGTATGAATCTTTTTCTGTGACCTTCTTTGAATTGCACAATGTAAGGCATTATTGCTAGCTTCACTATCAGCAGCTGCAGCTAATAAAAGAGTCTAAATTATGGAGCTGGTTGTTTGAGACCTTGATTGTTGCTATAATATCATCAACAACATACTCTGTGGTGATCGTGTTGTACTTATAATTTTTCTGAACATTGAAATTTACAAAATCAACCAATCACAACATTTGTTTACTGTCAACAAAACCAATCATAGTGCTGCATTTCCTTAGTGCCCACTGTCACAGATTATCATACGCATTAACTCACTAATTTGCCAACATCCTTGTTTAGTGCCATAATTGCTACCATTGTCCTAGTTACTGAGCTAGTCATAGTAGACACTTCATTCTAAAACCTCTCTATTATGGACATTTCAATAGCACCAGTTGTTCTCATTGCTGAGGGCATGGGACTGCATGCATTTTCAATACACCAGAGTTCTGTTCTTGACTTTATTTGTTTTTTCCTTCAAATCCGGGTTTGCTTTTTGTCAATTGGAGTTTATACTGGTGTCATAAAAATCATGCCAGAACAGGTGAGGAACCACACAAAAAAAAGGTGTTTTAATTATTACTATTTTTCTTCGTTCATCTGTCCATCACTCCACCATGCGAGAACCCTCCCCTCCCCCTGTCGACCTACCAAAGCATCATTACCACCTCCCTTGTGGAACTCCCCTCACCACCATAGCGCTCCCTCATGCGCTATCCTGATACCTCTGACAGTCCAGAAGTGACCAGTATGTATGTGCTACATCAGCACACTGTGGCCCTGCAGTCAAATAGCTCTCGTCATAATTTGAGCCTTCGAACAGCTGGATGAACTGAGCAAATCTCTGGTAGAATTCGGCGGTGCCTGTTTTATGGATATCGGCTCATACCCCAGCGTGAAGGTTTAGGATGTTGATGGTTTCCCTGTGTGCTGGAGAAGTTAGCCTTAATACTTAAGATAACCAAGATTACTCACTAATCTTCAGTACATCTCCAGGGTGTAATCCATAAAGTTCATTGAATGTAGAGGGATCGCATCTCCCGTTTAGACCCTCATACAGCAAGGCATCCACAATTGCATCTCCTCCATGTGCCGTTGTATTCCCCTCTCAATGATGTTGGTGTCCGACACCGTCGCGTTGTTTAATTTGTCCCGCTTAAAGGTGCTGATAAACCTATTCCACACATGGCAATACTCCCCTATAGAAAGCTTCAATATGGACGAATAGCCCTTCAGGAATTTGACCTCATTTTCAAGCGCAGACTCTCCCCTCCCGGATGAAGACTCTTGCTCCCCGCGTGTAGAATTTCTCGCCTCGAGTATGCGAAGGTTCTACGAAACACCGGCGAAGCCCAGACCGTGGCGATTGCTGATGAAATGTTCTCCCCTCACCTTCTCAACCTTGAGTTCCTCATCTTGTAGCGCCTGACCGAGCGCATCTTTGGCCTCATTCTTCATTGCCTCTTCGCTGCCAGTTTTTGATTTGGTAACTAATATAGCATCGCACTTTGGGTCATCTTGATCCCCTGGTGAAAGCGCCTCACGGTTCTCCTGCTTCTTCTGGTTCTTTACGCCTTTGACTAGATCTGCCTTGTTCCCCGTAGCGTCAAGGCCCGCAGACTTGCACTGCTTCTGGAGATCTTCCACATTTGTTGACTTGGGGGGCATGATTGTTGTTCGGTTGTTGGTTGTTTTTCAGTTGTTGGTTGCTAAATCAGAAGAGTTTGTGACTTCTGCTAGACAGAAGTGAATGAGAGGATAGAGAAATTGAGGGAGATATTGGCTGCGGGCAAGAGGCTGAGGGGTTGGAAGAGGGAAGAGGTGGAGGTAGAAAGGGTGGAGAAGGTGCTGAGGCTGAGGTAGTGGTGGCTGAGGGGGGTATCAAGATGGTTGACGAGAGGGTTGAAGAGAAGAAGGTGGGCAAGGTACCCAAGGTGGAGGGGGAGAAGAAGAAGAAGGAGAAATTACCGCCAGAGGCATCAGTTAGGGAGATAGGGGATGGGTATCCAGAAGGTTTTCCTGATGAGGGAAAGGCACTGGAGGATAGGAAAGGGAAGGGGGTGGAGAAGAGGGTTGAGTTGTTGGATGAGGAGGAGGAAAGATTGAGGTTTGCAGAGTTGAGGAAAGATGATATCAGGTAGGGGGTGGTTGGATCTGGAAATGGGGACGAGGCTGACCCATGAGTGGGGCAGGATGAGTTTGGGGAACAATTGAGGTTTTTGGAGGACGCAATGAAGGAGGGATTAGGGGTGCGGGTGAGGGGCATGGGTGTTGGTGTGGGGATGAGGTTCTTGCTATTTTTGAGTGTTTAGCTAGGTTTTGTCCGGTGTACGTGTAATTTCGCTTTTTAGGTCGATGAATAGAGCCCATGGGGGATAAAGGGTTTATGGAAGAAAAAAGACAGTGAACCTCTGGTATTCCTCTTATACCATCCCAAGCTTAATCTTGCACTGCATCGCTATCGGCATATTATGTTAGACTACGCTGTTAGCTGGTTACACATCTGATGCAAGGGTCTGTGCCTGCCTACCAGGCTACAGTACCATACCAGCTGCTTGTGGGTACTGTAGATCTTGTTCGGGAAACTGGGGATCATGTTTTTTGTTTTTCTTGTTGCGTTAAAGAGGGTTGAAGGCTAGACTACCATATTAACTTGAATAAGAGTACGTTGTCTCAGGACATCTAAATTTCCTATTCAGGTGGGGACGGGAGAAAGCGCTGGCACAGGAAAACAATGCATTACCTAGAGAGGTAATCTCGACATCCTGAGACAATGTGCTGTCATCTAAGTGAATATGGTATGAGGGGGTTCAACGAACTGGGGGATTCAATGAACAAGCCATACAAAATATCTTGGTGAATGCTGATTTTGTATGGCTTGTTCGTTGACCCCCCTCATAGTCAGTATATCATTTGTAAACCATGATGGACATTCCAATAGCACCTGTTCTCATGGAGCCGGAGGAGGGCATGGGACTACATGCTTTTTTAATATATCAGAGTTCTGTTCTTGACTTTATTTGTTTTTTCTTCAAATCCGCATTCCTTTTTGTAAATTGGAGACTATACTGGTGTCATAAAGATAATGGTGGAGAGGGTTGGGAGTCATGCAAGAAAAAAAAAGTGTTTTTATTATTATTATTTTTCTTTGTTAGTCTGTCCATCACCCCCCCATGAGAAAGCATTCACACAGCTAGATGAACTCGGCAAATCTCTGGTAGAATTCGTCAGTGCCAGCTTTATGGCTATCGGCTCGTATCCCAGTGTGAGTGTTTAGGATGTTGATTGTTTTCTTGCGTCCAGGAGAAGTTAGCCTTAATACTTAAGATAGCGAAGATTAGTCACTAATCTTCACTACATCTGCAGGGTGTATCCCATAAAGCTCGTTGAACGCAGAGGGATCACGTCTCCCGTTTAGGCCTTCATACAGCAAGGCATCAACAGCAGCATCTCCTTCGTGAGCCATTATATTGCCCTCTTGAATGATATCAATATCCGACTCCGTCGCGTTGTTTAATTTGTCCCGCTTAAAGGTGCTGATCAACCTATTCCGCACACGGCTATACTCCGGTATAGAAAGCGTCAATGTGGACACCTGGCCCTGCAGTAAGGTGACCTCGCTTTTCAGCGTAGACTCTATCTCCTTGTGTGCAGAGTCTCTCGCCTCGAGTACACGAAGGCATTCCGGATAAGCTACGAAGTAAAGACCGCAGCGATTGCCGATGAAAGGTTCTCCCATCACGTGATCAACCTCCAGTTCCTCCTCTTGCAGTGCCTGTCCAAGAGCATCTCTGGCCTCATCCTTCATTTCCTCCTCATTGCCAGTTTTCGATTTGGTAACTAGTATAGCATCGCACTTCGGGTCATCTAGACCCTCTGGTGAATGCTCCTCATGGCTCTTCTGGCTCTTTAGGCGTTTGACCAGATCTGCCTTGTTCCCTGTAGTGTCTAGTCCCGCGGACTTGCACTACTTCTGGAGATCTTCCACCTTTGTGGACTTGAGGGGCATGATTCTTGTTCGGTTATTGGTTGTTGTTCTGTTATTGGTTGGTAAATCAGAAGACTTTGTGACTTCTCCTACACAAAACCGAACGAGAGGATAGAGAAATTGAGGGAGATGTTGGCTGAGGGCGAGAGGCCGAGGGGTTGGAAGAGCGAAGAGCTGGAGATAGACACGGTGGAGGAGGTGACTGAGGCTGAGGTCGCCGTGGCTGAGGAGGATATAAAGATGGTTGATGGGAGGGTTGAGGAGAAGAAGGTTGGCGAGGTACGCAAGCTGGAGGGGGAGAAGAGGAAGAGGAAGAGGAAGAAGAAGGAGAAATTACCGGCAGGGGTGTCAGTTAGGGAGATAGGGGATGGATATCCAGAAGGATTTGCGGATGAGAGAAAGGCAGCGGAGGATAGGAAAGGGAAGGGGGTGGAGAAGAGGGTTGAGTTGATGGATGAGGAGGAGGCAAGATTGAAGATTGTAGAGTTGGGGAAAGATGATAGGAGGTGGGGTATGTGGATGGATATGGAAATGGGGATGAGGCTTACCCAGGAGTGGGGCGGGATGAGTTTGGGGGAAAAATTGAGGTTTTTTGAGGACGCAATGAAGGGGGTATTTGTGGGTGCGGGTGAGGGGCATGTGTGGGGATGAGGTTTTCAATATTTTTGAGTGTTTAGCTAGGTTTTGTCCTGTGTACGTGTAATTTCACTTGTTAGGTTGATGTATAGAGCCCATGGAGGACAAAAGGTTTACAAGAAAAAAAAAGTGAACCTACAGTACTCCTCTTACTAGCAAGGCTCCACTCAAGACCTCATGCGGGGTGTTTGCTCCAATGGCTCTGCTTTCTTTTTCCTTTTTCTCTTTGCTTCTTTCTTTGCTTCCACCAGCAGCCACATGAAAACAGTATTGCAATGAGGCGGCTTGGCACAACTCATGTGGGGGGGGAGGTTCAACAATACAAGATGAAATCTCAACACCAAGATATAATGAAATAGCAATAGTAATAGTAGTTTAAATGTACTCTACAATAGAGGAATCACCAGCAGGTAGGGCCCCCATGAGCCTTTCTCAAAGGCACAATTTATCTCAACATGCCATCAATCCATTTATATATCTGACCCCACTGCAACCCTTCCCATACTTCCTGTGCAAGCTGTATACTCTCATTGCAACCATGAGGGCATTGGGCAGGATTCTGTATAACCTTCTGCAATCTATCCTTCTACACAGACCATACATTCTTGATTGGATTTATATCCAGGGAGTGGGTTGGCTAATCCATTCTTTTAATACTATTGAGAAGTTAAAAACATCATGTAAAAACTGAAGTGTGGTATCTAGCACCATCCTCAATTATTTCTGTACCAGAATCGAGGCCCCCCATCTGTTGATGGAGTGATATAATATGTAGTACCATTACCTTGTCCACGTATTGCATTGAATTAAACCCAAGACAATCTCAGGAGGAGGTTCTCTCTGCTTCAGTTCTTTACTGGAGGGTGACAAGTGGGCTGTGTGCTTGTGATGTAAATGCACCAAAGAACTGAACTGTAACTGGTTGGCCTACAAAGGTACGAGCCAAATATCTTTGCTCAAATGCAGTACCAGCAGGATGTCATGTAGTTAGTTGGTGAGATAGATGTCCCACCTGAAGATAGACTTCATCAGTGTATACATGGTGTCATGACCACTCAATTGGCGTAGAATACTACCAACATGCAGAGCAGTAATGCTTATATCGTCCTTCATGTGTTAAGCATGGCTTTCAGTGACAGATTCAGACATAAAGCTTCTCTCCTTGAACATAGTCTCATATTGTTCTCTCAGAAACATTAAGTCCAGAGTCACCTACAAGATCACAAAGAGTAGCATCTGGTTCTCTTGCAACTATAAGTCGGAGACAGCACTTATCGCAGGCTGAGAGCTCCTTTGGCCTTCCTGGTCTCTATTTGTCATCAACCCGATTTTAATCTTGCCAATCATTCACGATATGCCATGCCATTGCTTTCAGGATCCCTAAGGCTTGACCAATTTGCCCATAGGACCATCCTAATACATACATTTCGATTCTTGAGATGTGTTCTTTGCAAGTTGCATCATGAATCTTTATGCTTTCAGTTGAACTAGTCACTGGTATTGTAAGTTAGAGAGTGTTAGTGATATGTGGGGTAGTGTTTTGCTTGGTGTGCCCAGCGCCCTCATTTCAATACTTTTTTCACATAGCTGCCAGTGTTGCTAGGGATGCCTCAGAGTTGCCAGGTATGGGGGACTGAACAGAAGGAAGGAAGACAGATCAGATTAGATACCTTATCTGATGATATCATTAGACTTTTGAAATTTTCATTATATGATATGATGTGACTAGGAGCTTGTAATTCATCGTGTATGAACTATATGACCTCCAAAACACATCCTTCTGTGATGCCCTTAGCTCTCTCTATCTTTTTTATTCTTTTTCTTCTATTACATAACTGTCAGCATATTTTCTGTTTCCTAGTCATGCACATTTTGGGCTCATCAAATAATATAGTTTGTATACAGGACATAAGTACAGGGTTTAGGATTTGATGCTTGGTACTCTGAGGATGATACTTTTTAGTCATCCAAGGACAGTACATAATAGACTAGGAGCCTCACCTTTTAAGATCTCTAGGGTGCATCCACTCCAATAGACTTCTGAATGATATGCATCAAATTCAAACACAATAGGAAAAAAATGATTTAATTCAAAGTTTGGCCATCCTCCTAAGCCTAATATACTACTTGAACAGGTGCATACAAACAAACTCACAGTATATCCGGTAACATGTAATAAACTATTATTGGCAAACAATTTACATACATGTACAGTAACAGCCAACTGCATCAACCAGGATTAAACTCACAAACAAGCAAAGGAAAAAAAGCAATAAAAGTACTTTATCAATGCCCAAAATTGCTACTCCTCCTCCCTCTGGAATGTGCCAAGTGTGAAAGACTGGGGGCTTTATCAGGTAGACTCATATACCAATTGCTCCTCACCAATAGTTAATGTTTCCAACTGTGTTCTTAGCCACCCCACAGATATTGGGCATCGTGCAACTACCCCTCAAATCTATTCTGATCACCGCACCCCTCCACCACATCCCAATATCCTGCAACTCTGACAATGTCAATACAGAGAAATAGAGAAGAGACTCTTCCTATAGCTTTTTCCTATCTGAATGGGCATCCAGAGGCAAGTTACCGTATGTTAGTATGAATGTTTTCCCTAAATGAGATGACCTTAATAAACTGATACAAAAATCAAACTCAAGAGATGCACTTTGCACACTAATATCAACAAAGGTTCAGACAAGAAGAGGAGGATAGAATAGTTCCCTTGGTGACTGATTTGGATGATATTGGTATCCCCCCAAGGAGGCATCATGTTAGGGAATTAATGCTAGGTATGTTGCAAGAGTAGAATGAGACTCCAAGTGTTAGTGGGCAGATGCTTGGAAAATGATTAACAGATCACTTCATAAAACATCACTCTAAGATCACTAGTCACTTCTCTCAACCTATCAATCATGAACAAGCACTTGCAAGATGTACTGCTATGTTAAGTTACTTCTTTAAATGCCTAATTGAAGTTCCCAACTGGTACCAGATATTGCCTGAGAATATATAAAATGCAGATGAGAAAGACTTTCTACTAGGTATAGTAAGTCGAGAAAAGGTTGTTTGTGGGGCTGGTAGAAAGAATCCCTGAGTAATTCAAGATGGAGGCAGGCAATAGATTACTTTATTGGAGACAGTTAGTGCTGCTGCAAAGACTATTCCACCTTTTATCATCTATAAATGTGAAACTCAGTATATCGGTTGGCATGATTACAAGGAACAAGATGAGACAACCTTTGCACTCTCTCCTACATGATGGTCAAATAACTATACTGGTTTAAAGTGGATCACGGAGCACTTCTACCCATGATCGGTACCCATCAATCAAGATACATATCATCAGCTTCTCATAGATAGTCACAGATCAGATCCAAGCTATGAGTTTGTCTCCTTTGCTCTTGAGAACTATATCCATCTTCTTTGCTTTCCATCCCATGCAACCCATCTTCTGCAGCCACTTGATATGGGCATTCTTTCCCCCCTTTAGTATTACTATGGCCAGGAGGTTGATCAATGGTCAAGAAAACACAGTCCTTTGGTGCGCATCCATAGAGGAGACTTTTTTCCAATGTTAATCTAAGCCTGAACCAAAGCACTAATGGTAACAAATATCCTTAGCTCATTTTGTGCTACAGGAATTTGGCCTGTCAATCGGTACTGTATTTTGGATGAACCTATATGCCAAAACCCTTGCCTTGCACTAACTTCACACTCACATATTATACACACTTGGATGCATCAAACCAATATGGTTTCTGATATCAAACAACAGGCACAACTATCTACTGAGTCTCCAGAAACACATTCCCCTATTTGACAACTTGCCTCAACTGCCTGTGAGAGTGCTGCTGAAGCACATTTGATAGCAGAACTCCTTCACCAGGAGAAGCAAAAGCAGCCCACAAGCAAAACAGACTGCCTCATTATGACTAAAGTTAAGGTTATTGGGAAGCAGGAGCTGGAATGATTGTGGAAGAAAAAGTTACTCGACGAAGAAAAAGTCAGAGAAAAGCAGCACAAATGAGTTGCCACAGAGTTGAACAACTCTTCCAAGCAGAAAAGGGTAACATCAGCATGAGGACTGAAAGGTTTAGAGGGAGAGGTTACAGTGGCGATAGATGTTTGAGATGATTGAAATTGCTGAGACAGAAGGTACATCTGCTACAACATAACCCCCCTCAATCAGACTAACCACCAGCAACCACTTTGTCAGATCTACCTCAATGAGATCAAAGATCCTGGTCCTACTACTGCTACCTTGTGTGCACAGAAGTCATTGTAGTTTTCTTATATTTTTATTATTATTTTCAATGATGAGATGTTACTTGTGCATTTGAGCTTTTTATGGGTGTACTCACAAGTTTTGGCTTTTTATGATTTCTTTAGTGCTTCAGTAAACCTTCAGGACCTGTAAAATACACAAAGTATAATGTTAACTTGGACTTTAATTAACTATGGTTGAGTTGTACGAAGATAGTAGCTTACCAAGTGTTGTTGTATGGGCTGGCCAATATCTGTGGAGTGGCTAAGAACACAGTCAGAAATGGTAGCTCCCAGACAGTTGCTTTCCACAGTTTCTACAGGCTCATCCTCCATTTTCTCATCAATTGTCACACACTCCCAAATGACTTTGTGACAGATAGATAACTGTTTTCTTAAGTCTCTGGTGTAAACTGTCTTTTGCAATTAATTTACAGACCACCTGTCCTGCATTCTTGCCATCTGGTACTAGAATATGCTTGATTCTAATAGGTGTAGATGCATAGACAGTGTTAACTTGGTCAGTCTATTGGAGATGCTTGGGTCTCAGGACAGTTTTAAGGGGAGGAGCACTGGCTTCAAGAAACCTGTCCCAATCATCGAGGACTGGCTCAGAGCTGGTTCTTAATGACAATATGCACTTCTGTATTCTACTATAGAAAATATTAGTTAAGTTACTGTGCTCTCCCATCCTTGCCCAGAAGAATGCCAGCTGCCAAACCTTTAGTGAGGAAGAGAATAAAGCTCAAGTTTACCTTCACCCAGAGTTTTTTTTCTTGGTAAAGATGTCTGAATAGATTAGCAGTATTTGATGGGAGGAACTTATATTGGATAGTGTAATGAGGGCACCCTAAGGGAAGATGGATCCCAAGTTCGCGACCACACTAAAGTGACTCAAAGATCAAAAGCGATATTCAATAGCAGAGTAAAGAAGAATCAAAAAAGTAAAACTTACTATCATGAAGCCCCATATTCATTCAGTAAGTTTCTCAAGAGGTAGTTGATTGCCAGAGTAGAGTGAGACTCACATATAGTTTAAGTAGACTATCATATACTGCCAGTTCCCACCTATCACTACTGTAATTAAATCATGAGCACACCTGTCTCCTCTGGGCTGACCCATATACACTACTAAGGACCTGATTCCTTTGTGGATATTGGCCTGCTCTGGCTAAATCCCCTTCTGACATTAAGTGTTTCAAGTGCTGCATCTCTAATGCAACTGCAGGAGAAAAACTCTTCATATCATTGACTTGCTAGTGGCGAATTATCATGTAACTGAGGAGATATACCACTTATGAACTCTCATACCTATATGAATTTCATGTATGCAAGCCTTTAGTAGACATAGCTCTTGCGATTGAGCTGAACCTTCTACTTCAGTCTAATCAGGTCTTTGCCTGATAGGAAAGTCTACTCGGCTCCCATGGTAGGGTACCTTGATGATTGGCCTAGTGGGCACTACCCACAGTCAATTCCCTAAACATACCTGTACAATGATAAGAATCCTGCTTTTAGAGTTCTCAAACAACCATAATGGTCTTACAGTGATTGGGCACAAGTTGTGTCTATGTGCAATTCACCTGCCCGGAGATGCCTCAACATCTTCTGAGCCACCCTAGGACTACCTAGGACGCTCTGGACTACCCTTCCAGTATTACCTGACTAACTCCCTCGCTTCTTGTCTGTTTTGCACTTATTTGGTTCCAGAAGATAGCCCTTCCTCTAGAGCACACCCTATGCCCTCTCATATATTCTATGGACAGCATCCAGTTGGACAGACGATGACAATATTTACCATGTTGCAAGAGTGCCTCCACTCAATTCCTTTTATTAGGAAAAGAGCAACTCAACAACTATAAGCCCATGATATGTGGTCCTTACGCTGGGGTCCCAGGGGTATGTTAGGAATACTTCTGTAAAATCCTGGGGCATTCGGAGTCCTGTAGCTCCTTCTATAGCCCCCCAAAGGCTATCAGGTTTGTTGCGTTTGGATTTTACCAGAGTGCCCAATCCTTATAGTATTGTCCCCTGCCCCAAGTAAGTACCTCTATATGCTAGGTAGGGTAACTTGGATGCCATGTCAGGGTAACTCAAACCTTATGGCAGGGACACTAAGACCTCATGTCAGGGTAACTCGGGCCTTGTTACATGAGCACTTCCTGAGTCTGCCTTTTATACTACTATCATATAGCATATGTTGTTGTCTACTATAGTGAACCAAACTACCCTTATCCATTGACCTCAGGGTCTCCAGTATGGGTGTAAGAATAGTTTACTGTAAGACACCCTCTGGTGGGTTATTACAAATAGTCCTCTGGGACATAGTTGTGGTTGATAAGGCTGTCTTCAGATGCCTTGTTCTTTCTCACTAAAGTGTCCCTGATGGAAGTGATGTGTGTAAAGACATCCGGGTTGAGTTCATCTCAAAATCCTTCCCTCACCCAGTAGAGCTCAATAATGAGATATGATCCGAGAATTCTGGCTTAGGTCTTTCTAAGTTTCAAGACATCTAGTAAGGTATTAAGAGGCTTCTGCCACAAAGGTTCAGTGATTTCTGCACCCTCCTCACCCTCACTATTAACCCAGGACTAAACGATGGCTTAGAGAAGATCTATGAACTAATCAACAGTGAAAGATTTAAATTGTGGGGAATAAATGCCTGTAAATTTCTACATCTTCTTGGAAGCATCAGCTATGGCAGTATGACCTGTTTAGGCTATTTTTAGATCAGTGAGTTTGTGGATCATAGTTTTTGCTGCACATTTAACTTTATTAGCTACTTCCATGAACTTGGTATAGGCCAATGTTAGAGATGTCTGTTAACAATTTTATAAGCCTGGGGGACAGCAGGTAGTTGACATACCTTCTGGGAAATTAAGATGCCTGACCGTTCTTCTCTTCCATCAGGTCTGCCAGCGATGCCTCAAGGCTGCTGAGATACATTGAGTGATAGTAGCTGAATGATAAATAAAAACTAAGTTTTCTCTTTCCTTTCTTTATTCCTTCCATCCCTTGAGCACAACCCATAGACCCAGCCCATGAACCCAACCCGCCAAAGATAACTCAAACTTGTTGGGCACAAACAAAGGTAGTAAGGGATCAGATAAGATTATCAGATGATCATAAACTACTATCTGATCATCAGATGGCTCTTTTTGATAAACTGCACAGTACATATATGACTAGCGTCCCCTCGATCTACGCTCGAACTCGATTTCTGCATTAGATTCTCAATTGTTCTTGTATAATGGGTATATGAGGGCTAAGGGTAGAGCATTAGTGGAGATGGATAAGGATAAGAGTTGAGGCGATGTGGCTTGTTGTTACTACAAAGTTGGGTAATATGAAACATTTGATAGTGATATGCATCTATGTGTATTTGCAATTATAAAAATTGCAAACTTGCATGTATTGATAGACTAAAGAAGAAGGAATAAGATACTCTTAATTCAATATATGAGCTGGGAAGTAGTAGACTAAAGACTCCCAGGGTAAATTGCAAATCATGATCTTAGTATAATGAATAAACCTGTTGATAAAGGATAAGAATCCATAAAAAAGTGAATAAGAATTCTACAACAATAATTCATCTATCAATGAAATTGAAATTAGTCAGCAATAAATAAATCAAGCAAATCGGCATACCACCATATTAAAGCAAATGGAAAAAATGTACCAATAAGGTAGAGAATCGGAAAATAAACCACTTATACTGGCAGAGTAATCATTTTTCCAGACCCAATATTAAATGTCCAGGAAGTGTGAATTGCTTTGAGTAAATTAGAGCAGCACTTCTGAGTAGATAATATTATCAGTCATATATAATCATCACTGGATGGCGGCAGTGTAAGGCCATCCAGTGAGGTCATTTTTGATAGAAAAAGCGAACCAAGAAGGTAGAAAATCGTAAGATAAACTACCTGTTTTGGCACAGTACTCATTTATCTAGACCCAATATTGAATCCCAAGAAGTGTGAATAGCTTTAAGTAAATTAGAGCAGCACCTCTGGATAGACAACATTATCAGTCATGTTTGGTGTATCACTGGACGGCAGCAGTGTAAGACCATCCAGTGATGTCACTCTTGAGAGAGCAACATAGAGCTGCCCATGGGTAAAGGCACTGGTCCGAAGATCAATGCCAACCTCTTCTAGAGACTGTCCTTGGGACTTATTGACAGTCATTGCAAAGCACAAGCGTATGGGAAACTGCTTGCGCTGTAGAATAAATGGTAAATCTTCCTCAGTGGTTGTGAGCTTGATCCGTGGAAGTAAGCGGATCTCACCATCAAACTTACCACCAAGAATAGCAACCTGAAGACAGTTGCGGCTAATGCCCAGTACTCTCATCCTTGTACCATTGCATAGACCCTGTCTTGGACTCAGATTCCTCAAGAGGATTACTGGTGCCCCAATCTTGAGCTGCAAGCAGGATGGTGGAATACTGGCTAAGCTAATACTTTGTAAATATTCTACCGCATATGGCTCAGCAGCAGTGGCTTCTTCACCAACTTCAACACTGTTTGCAGCATCAAAGCGGTGCTCCTCACCAGGCATCCTTCCAAGCAGGACATTATTGAAATCGTTGACTGTATCATTGCAGAAGGCCAAGATAGCTCTACCAACAAGTGAACCATGGGTGGTGACAGCCTCATTCAATAATGCCTGAGGATACAGTTGATCACATAGCTGTTCAACTGTAGATACCCTGCGGATGTATGACGGTATTGGAACCTGCCCATACAGCCGCTGGTTGGTCACAAGATCACGCAGAAAATCAAGGAAAACACGATTCTCAGAGCTAGCAATGATTCGCATGCTAGTCCTGAGTTTCAAGACCCGTAACTGACTCCAGATGGAGCAGTTCTGGATACAGGCAAGTACTGTAGCTTGCCTGGTACCACGTCTGATGACGGGCAGGATCTGGGCAAAGTCACCACCAAGAACAGTGGGAATTCGCCCAAATACACTGTTATTCCCTACATTGCAGACATCATTTAGGGTCCTATTAACCGCCTCAAAACATGCCTTGTGCTGCATCGGGACCTCATCCCATATGATAAGAGAGGTTCTCCGAATTAGGTCACCAAGGAATGAGTTTCTTGTGATATTGCAGGAAGCATTGGAGTCATTGGAGATGGGAATTTTGAACCTGGAGTGAGCTGTGCGGCCACCTGGTAACAATTGAGCTGCAATACCAGATGACGCAACACAGAGTACAATCTTCCCTTTTGAGCGAAAGTAGCTACAGAGACAGTTGTAGAGAAATGTCTTGCCAGTCCCAGCTGGGCCATGGAGGAAAAAGGCACCAGCAGGCTGCTGCTGCTGTGGATCCTGCTCATGCAGCTCCACCGCAGAAACAATTGCATCAAAACAGCTAAGCTGTTCCTCATTCAACCTCCCTCGCATTCCATTGTACAACTCCTGCTCCTGTTCTCTATCATAGCCCATCTCCTCACCAACCACTCCCTGCTCTATATGTCCTAATCTCCTACCCGCCCAGTTCAACATGGGTAATGGTAGTTCAAATTCATTCATAGACCTACCATATTCATTCAGTGACTCCTGAATATGGTAGAGCCCATAGTCCAGAGCCAGTCCTTCTTCCATGTTCTCCCAACCTGGTGGCTTGGTGACCCTGCCATTGCGTAGAAGGTTGGAAAGGTCATCGCAAAAGCTACCCCCAAACTCCTGCCAGATCATCAAAGGATTACTGATGGTAGTATGTTGGAGTGCCAGAACAAAGAGATGCCTCAATGCTCCACCTGTCATAAAGCTACTACCATCCCTGAACATGGCCATCCACTCACCATCATCTTCAAGTAGTCCCAAGGCGATGCAGGCTCCCTTGAATGTGGAGTGCTCAACCCCAGCTACAGTGCGAAGATGTTCAAAGCTCCTTGCTCCACGTACCACTGTTAGCAGCAACCTGAGATAGTAGCACTCACCCATGAAGGGACTGACTGCATACATGCGGCCAATTGAGAAGCGCTGCTGCCGGGGTTTCCATCCTGCCTTGGCATCATAGACAAAGTGCTCTGGGAACTCATGGTACAAGTACATTCTACCATCCTCATTCTCAGTATTATATCTGAAGAATGCCACCAGAGTTGAGAACAAACTCTCCATACGCTGACGTAGAAGAGCAAGATCCTCAACTTCAGAGAAGTAAACTGGCTGTTGACCAGGGAGGTGTAAGGTGAGAGGGATGACAGGCGGTTGCTCTTCATGCGTTGAGAATTCAAACAAACGCCATACAGCTTCAGTGGGTCCTATGTAACGGCCATGAAGGTAGCGTTTGATCTCATCCTGCTCAGAGTTTAATACTGCTGTCACCCGATCTCCACCTTTGTAGATGTACTTGTGGATGTACTTGACAGCACGGACTGACCCACATACCTCCACATTAATATGTACCTTATATCGGAGAGAGAGGTAGGGACTGTAGGGTACTACCCGATGGTTATCAACAACTGCCTGGACTGCCGGTCCTCTCCTGGGCAGTGATACCATGAAGGATTGTCCCATGTTCCGCCTTCTATAGGTAGGATAGCCATCCTGGTTGATGATGGTCTCCTCCTGAAATTGGCGTGGATATCCCTTTTTGCAGAGTCCACCCTGTACCGGATTCACACCCTGCATGCAAGCTGCCAGATGGTTTCCCATCATGCAGTGGGTGTGCACCATTGTAGACTGAATGATGCCACGGAGCTCATGACCTATGGCATCATTCTCTGCTGGTAATTCTGCGCTAATAAAGCGGTCAATGTTGGCAGCTGTAAGAAACTGGTGGTCTGTCCTCAAGAATACTAGAAGATGGAGATGTGGCAGACCGTGCTTCTGATATTCTATTGTCCAGACCCAACCCAGCCATGGACCAAATACCTCTTTGTGCCTGATCTGATCAAGTAAATCACGTACCTTGAGATTGAATACTCGTGCTATAAGGTCAGGCCGGTCACCTGCCGACTGCCCAGGTAGTAGTTCATGTTCAATCTCTACCCACTTGGGATTGGCAGTAAAAGTGACAAAGAGTGATGGCTTACCAAAGTGACGAACAATGGCTATACTATTCTGATATAGTTGCTGCATAAATCTATCGCTACCCAGGTGGCTGGAGGGTAGAATCACCCGCCTACCAACCTGAGCAATATCGATATCTCCAACCTCCAGGACATCTGCAAGACCATTGTAAAGTTCTACGCGCACACTACCCTGGTGGGATCTGAGCCAACTCAGTTTGTTTTGATCGCAGACGGCCCACACATCTACTACAAACTGTTGAAATAACCGTTCAGCACGGAAGAGGGTGGTGGGCTCATCGGGTCTGGTATGCAACCTAAACCTGTAATACACCCTCTGTTCGAGCCTCTTGTTTTGACGGTTTCCTTGCAGATTGCCAAGGGTCATTCCCCAGTGCCATCCTGGTTCGCCATAGGGGAACAGCAGTACATAGTGGAGGGGAAGATAAAAGGCATGGTTGGGGTTGATGGTGGTAAAACAATTTACTCCATCAACCCCATTAATCCTCTCCGCCAAAACAATATCTCTAAAGCCCCATGTGGCATACTCCTCAGGCAGAATCATTGATACCTCATCTGCAGTGGGGAGATTTTCAAGTCTATGATCTGCCCCTGTCTCCACAACCAGACTCAGTTGTGGATCCAGGATGACCCTAAAATTATCTTCCCTTGCTGCTATCTGTGCAAACCTCTCATTGGCAGAGAGGTACACTTGGATAAGAGGGCAGTGCTCTTGTAGCATCTGGGTCAGGGACAAAATCAGATTGGCATCCAATTCCTGATTCTGCCCAGAGCGTGCCTGTGCAGCAAACCTGGGATCATAGAGATACATCTGTGAATACAGAGCATCCTCCCCTGGTGCTGGGACCAAAGGTCCCTGCACATGATATACTGCTCCATGGACCTGGAACAGCTGAAACCCACCTCCAATCGCACTTGGGCGATTATCCATATTATACTGGATAGAGGTGAAGGCAAACAGACTATTCCATCTGCGCAGATTATCTCTGAACGACCTTGACTGAGTATCAAGTCCACTCAGCAAAGTGTTCAAAGGTTCTGGCAGTGGTCTCATGGGCTCAATCTGCACATCACCTTTCTTGCAACAGGAGTTGAAGCTGGCCAGTCCACCTTGTGGTACTCTTGCCGACCTCTCCGCAGCCCAGTGGAGAGCATTGCAATGCCCACACCTGACATCCATCAGCCCCAGATCATGTCTGGTCCATCTCGCTCGTTGACTCAGGAAGCCCAGAGGTAATGGAGGTGTAACCACTGGGCGTCCCAGACCTTGAGCTAAAGGGGACTCGTCAGGTGCCACCAGTGGTAAGGGTGCAGGCCCTGTATGTGTCTCCCTGCACCATGAGCTCCCTGTGTCACATTGTAACTTATTAGTCTCATCCAATAACCAGAGCTCACATTTTCAATTCATTCACCAATGACTTACCAGGCACTCCCTGCATGTTAACTGCAGGCCTCGTCTCCCATCTCCATCAAATTCCCCCACCTCTTTCATGCACAGGCAGCGTGTGCATCTTTGCTGTGCTGGAACCTGTTCAATATCAGCATTGTCTTGGGGTAGAGGTACTCGCCTTCTTATAGTCCGTCTCCTTGACTATACATATTTGACAAATGATTAGTCATCTTTTTGAAATGCTGTTGAGTAATAATTAAATCTCAAGTGAATCACTTACCAGGCACTCTCTACATGAGGGTCTGAAGTTACCACTTCTCTCGCGATCATAATCCTCCTCAGGCTTGTCCCTACGACACTGGCCACACCGTTGCATAGTTGTCGGTTTGGTTGCTGTGAGTCAGCAGTAAAGCTATTAAATGACAGAATGGGGAGATAACAGCACAGAACAGGAGACAAATAAATACAGGAAGGAAGACAGGTAGCAGGAGGTAGATAGGAGGAGAGGGGAATAGGAGGTGGTGCAAGGGACACCAAAATTGTTAAGAAAAAGAGACAGAACAAAATAGAAACAAAGGTGACAAAAAGAACAATAAAAAAGAATAAAAAAGAATAAAATATAAAGGGGGGGGCAGGTAGGGGACAATGAGGAAGGAAATACAAAGGGGAGTCAAAAGAAAAGTAAAGAGTACAGGCGAAGGGTCGAAAGCAAGATGAATACACACAAAAAAAGGAAGAAGAGAGGGAGGAAAAGAGAGGAAAAAAGAAGAACAAAAGAGAATGAAAATATAACAATGAGGGGGGAAGGAAAAAGAGGACAAATTGAGAGAGTGAAGAAAGGGGGTGGAGATAGTGAGGGAGATTGCATCAATGGTTGTAAAGAGAGGAGTGTTGGAGGATAAAAGAAGCTGAAGGAGGTGAGAGGAAGTGAAGGACGGGTGGGAGAGAAGGGGGACAACGTATAGTAACTGGAAATAATACCAAGCCTGGGTCAGGGTTGTACTATTGTTTGGTGATCACAGATACACTTCTGTGTACATATCAGAACTCTTTTCTGATTGTACATTTTTCTGTATGATCAGATAAACTGTCCAGTTCAATAGTCTTATCTTATTCCATTCCAATTTATTCCCCTTTTTTCTACTTTTTTCCATGATTCCTTTTTTGTGGGGTGACAATGGTTGCTGTGCCCCTCCGGTTTTATTTCAACTCCTTTCTTGTTTTGCCTTCCTTTTTTTCTTTTTCAATTTTCCTTTTCCTTTTCCTCTTTATTTTTTCTTCTCATATATTCCTGATTTATTTTTATTTCAATCTTTCTTTTCTTCTATTTTCCTTTCTGTTATCTTTATTTTTATTTTCCTTTATTTTATTTCATTTTCTTTCTTTTATTTTATTTTCTTTCTTTATTTTCTTTATTTTATTTTCTTTTCTTTCTTTGTGGCTCATTTGGTGGGTGGCAACCGTTGCCGCGCTCTTATCTGATCGTACGTTTTTTCCGTACGATCAGATAAACTGCTCAGTACATATTAGAAGACAAGCTGCCCTCCCCCCTACGGGCGGCTCATCTCTTCGTATTAGGATTTGGGATAATGTTGAAGTAGGACTTGTGTAGACTATTAGATAGAATTCAGAGTAAGATGTAAGTGGAAGCTTTGGTTGTGCAGGGAGTGAGATGAATAAAAGATATACTTAAAGGAAGATAAAAATAGCTGCCCTCCCCCCTACGGGCGGCTCGTCTCTCTCTCTGTATTTTGGATATTTTTTATTTCTGTAATATGGTGGTGGAATTGTTGCGGAGAATTTAGGTACCATATAAGTGTGGAGGTAGTGTTGGTTGTCGTATGAAGGAAGAACAAACCTCAAGTAAATTTTGATTACAACCACCCCCCCTGCTAGAGCCTCATCTCTTGCCTACCGGTATTATAATACAAAGATTTTATAGAGAAAGTGTCAAAGAAAACAGTAGTAAAACATGGAACAGCTATAATAAAATCAAATAAAAGGCCTTCAGAACTTGAATAATCATCATAAGGCATTGAAGAAATTAACAGAAAAAAAGAAAACCAAAATTCCCACCAAGCAAGCCAACACCTCAAGTACCTTCAGAATTATAGCATCATCATAAGGCTTAGATGTTGACAAGCAAAGCAAGAAACCCCACAGGAACTGTTTCGAGCAGACATGCCTTCAGAAAAGATATCATCATTAGGCAAAGAAGACAACCAACCAAGAAAACAAAAACAAAAATCCCTGCAGAAGCAAGTCAACCACCTCAAGTACCTTCAGAATTATTGCATCATCACAAGGCTTAGATGTCAACCAACCCCACCAAAACTGTTACAACCTTATCTACCTTCAGAATAGTTATCATCATTAGGAAAGGAAGTAGATACCATTGAGCCAAATCCCACAGAGCCAAAGCCAATAATTCCAACACCCACAAAGCGAACCCCCTTTTGCGACCACCCCCCCCCCCACAAGGGCCAAATCCCAAGAAGGCAAACCCCACAAACCCAAATCCCAGATAGCAAAATCTGATAAAGTCAAAACCCCACAGAGCCACCAACAACCCAGAATAGCACATCATAAGGTCAAAGGTGAACAAACAAACCAACAATCCCCACAGAATAGATTCCTAAATCTTAAGTACCTTCAGATTCATAGCATCATCATAAGGTTAAGAGGTAAAGAAACAAACCAAGAATCCCCACAAAGCCAAAACCCCAAATCCCACAGAGCCAAACCCCACTAAATATTATTCCTACCCATCTACAGGGAATTATACAATCCCTGTAGGACCTCCGGGTATACAATATTTGCTGTTGTGTCAGGAGTGTTACTGGATGGTAATAGGGTCAAGCCATCTAGAGAGGTTACCCGTGACAAGGCAACATAAAGTTGCCCATGTGTAAAGGCGTCGGAGCGGAGATCTACCCCAACCTTTTCCAGAGACTGACCCTGGGACTTGTTCACTGTCATGGCAAAACACAGACGGACTGGGAACTGTTTACGCTCAAGAATGAACGGCAGATCTTCGTCACTTGTCGTGAGCTTTATCCTTGGCAGGAGGCGAAGTTCACCATCCCACTTACCACCCAATATCGACACCTGCAAGCAGGTGCGATTAACTCCCAACAACCTTAATCTAGTCCCATTACACAACCCATTCTTAGGACTGAGATTCCGAATAAGAATGAGAGGTGCACCAACTTTAAGTTTAAGACTTGAGGGGGGTAGAGAGGCCAAGTTTATGCTCTGTAAATATTCTGCCGCATAAGGGGCAGAAACAGCAGCATCTTCGCTGAGGTCTACCTGGTTTATAGCCTCAAAGCGGTGTTCTGTCCCAGGCATGCGGTCGAGAAGCACGTCATTGAAGTCATTCACGGTGTCGTTTGTGAACGCTAAAATAGCGCGTCCAATAAGTGCACCGTGAGACGTGACAGCTTCATCTAACAACGCCTGGGGGTACAGCTGATGACATAGTTCATCAACCGTACCTACTTTCCGGATATATGCCGGCAACCCAACCTGACCATACATGGATTGGTCATTCACAAGACCTTTGAGAAAGTCAAGGAAGACCTGATTGGCGGAGGTTGCCGCAATCCTCATACTTGTCTTAAGTCTCAATACCCGCAAGCTATGCCAAAGGGTACTATGCCTAAGACATGCCTGAACCGTTGCCTGTCGAGAACCCCACCTCACCACAGGCAGGATTTGGGCAAAATCCCCACCGAGTACAGTGGGAATTCCACCAAACAGAGAGCCATCCCAAACATGACAGATGTCATTCAAGGTCCAGCTCACTGCCTCAAAACAGGACTTGTGTTGCATCGGTACCTCATCCCAGATGATCAATGAGGTCTTTCTGATCATCTGGGCAAGAGGGGAGTTGCTTGATATATTGCAACCCGTGGTCATAGGGTTGGAAAGCGGAATTTTGAACCTAGAGTGTGCCGTACGACCACCAGGCAACAGTTGCGCTGCTATCCCTGAGGATGCAACATACAGAACAATCTTACCCCTTGCCCGCAGGTAACTGCATAGGCAGTTGTAGAGAAATGTCTTTCCTGTGCCGGCGGGGCCTTGGAGAAAGAACGCTGAACCAGGATGAGGGCGAGGATGGAGCTCATGTTCCTCAACCGCTTCCACTATAACCCGGAAACAATCAGATTGTTCCTGGTTAAGCTTTGCTTTCATGGCATCATAAGTCTCCTGCTCCTGCCCAACATCATAAGCCAGCTCTTCCCCCATTACCGGGTTACTCATGATGGGAATCCCCATTGCCCAATTAAGGACAGGCTCTGGCAATCCAAACTCCCCCAGTGACCTACCATACTCGTCCAAATACCCCTGAATCAGGGAGAGGTCATAGTCCTGGTGGACGTTCTCCATTCCTTCATTTTCAGCAGCATTGGGTGGAATGGCCACTGTTCCCGATGCAAGTCGATGTTGCAGCTCATCACACATCTCCTCGGCAAACTGTTCCCAGATGCCAAGGGGATTGGTGATGCTAGTATGCTGAAGGGCCAAAGCAAATAGTTGTCGCAGTGCCCTTCCAGTCATAAACTGCGATCCCTCCCGAAATAGAGCAACCCATTCGCCGTCGTCCTCGAGGAGGCCTAAGGCTAAGCAGGCACCCTTAAATGTAGGGAACGCCACACCATCGACCGTCTTCAAGTGATCGAAGCTTGTAGCTCCGCGAACGACGGTCAACAGCAGGTGGAGATAGTATCTCTCTCCCATGAATGGACTTGCGGAGTACATGCGTCCTATCGAAGTTCCCATCTGCCTCTTCTTCAATCCACCATTGCGGACGTACACAAAGTGCTCAGGGAACTCATGGTACAAGTACTGCCTGCCATACTCATTCTCCTGATTCCATTTAAACCATGAAATCAGTGTAGACAACTAACAGCAAGCTGTACCGGATCCAGTTCCTTGGTTGAGTATATATTATATGGGTAAGATATAATTATCAACCAGGCCTGAAGTCCAAATGGAGATTAGTATTTCTTTGGTACCTCAGAGAAGTCCCTCAGGAAATACAATGTTTGATCTTACTGTAGGAGTATTACTGGATGGCAATGAAGTAAATCCATCCAGTGATATTACTCTAAACAGTACTACATAGAGGAAGCAAAAGAAAACTAAGCAAAAACATGGAAAAAGTATCATACAACAAAATAGAATGCCTTCAGAACTTGCAAAATCATCATGAGGCAAAGAAGTAAACCCGGAAAGAAGAAAACCAGCAAAGAAGCAAACGCGCAGAGAAGGAAAAGTGCAAACAAGGAAAAGTGCAAAGAAGTAAAGACGGAAAGCGACAAAAGTACAAAGAAGGAAATGCAAGAAGAAGCCAATGCAAACAGAAGCAAAGGCACAAAGAAGGCAATATACAAAGAATCAAAGGCACATAGAAGCAAAGATGCAAAGAAGTAAAGGGGCCAAGAAGGAAACATGCAAGGAAACAAATTTGGAAAGAAGTAAATGCGCAAAGAAGCAAACCCACAAAGAGGCCAACATACAAAGAAGGGAAGGCACAAAGAAGCAAAAGTGAAATAAAGCAAAGGCGAAAAGAAGTAATGGCGAAAAGAAGCAAATGGGGAAAGAACCAAACAAGTAAAAAGGAACAGCAAGAAAGAAGTAAAACATGCAAAGATACAAGTGCGCAAAGAAGCAAAGAGGGGAAGAAAGAAACAAGGAAAAAGTAAATGCGGAAAGAAGCAAACGCGGAAAGAAGCAAACATGGACAGAAGCAAACTCGGAAAGAAACAAACGTGGAAAGAAGCAAACGCGGAAAGAAGCAAACGTGGAAAGAAGCAAACGCGGAAAGAAGCAAACGTGGAAAGAAGCAAACGCGGAAAGAAGCAAACTTGGAAAAAAGAAAACGCGGAAAGAAGCAAATGCTGAAATAAGCAAACACGGAAAGAAACAAACTTGGAAAGAAGCAAACGCGGAAATAAGCAAACACACAAAGAAGGGAATGCGCGAAGAAGCAAACACGGAAAGAAATATAAAAGCAAAATCCCCCCAGAATATATTCACCAATCTTAAGTACCTTCAGAGTTATAGTATCATCATTGGGTTAAGAGGTGAACAAACAAACCAGGAATCCCCACAGAATAGATTCCTCAATCTTAAGTACCTTCAGATTCATAGCATCATCATAAGGTTAAGAGGTGAGGAAACAAACCAAGAATCCCCACAAAGCCAAAACCCATGGAACCAAAACCGAAAAAGCCAAACCCCACAAAGCCAAACCCCATTATATATCATTGATACCCATCTAGAGGGAATTGTATAATCCCTCTAGCACTTCTGGGTATACAATGTTTTCTGTAGCGTTAGGAGTGTTACTGGATGGTAAGAGGGTCAGGCCATCAAGAGAGGTTACCCGCGACAAGGCAACATAAAGCTGCCCATGTGTAAAGGCATCAGAGCGGAGATCCACCCCAACCTTCTCCAACGACTGACCCTGGGACTTGTTCACTGTCATGGCAAAGCACAGACAGACTGGGAACTGTTTACGTTCAAGAATGAACGGCAGATCTTCATCACTTGTCGTGAGCTTTATCCTTGGCAAGAGGCGCAGTTCACCATCCCACTTACCCCCCAAAATCGACAGCTGAGGACAGGTGCGATCCACTCCCAACAACCGTAATCTAGTCCCGTTGCACAACCCATTCTTAGGACTGAGATTTCGAATAAGAATGAGAGGTGCCCCGATTTTAAGCTTGAGACTTGATGGTGGTATCAAAGCCAAGTTGATACTTTGCAAATATTCTACCGCATAAGGGGCAGAGACAGCAGCATCTTCGCTGAGCTCTACCTGATTGACAGCCTCAAAGCAGTGTTCTGTCCCAGGCATATGGTCGAGAAGCATGTCATTGAAGTCATTCACAGTGTCATTCTTGAATGCTAAAATGGCGCGACCAATAAGAGCACTGTGAGATGAGATGGCTTCTTCTAACAATGCCTGGGGGTACAGCTGATCACATAGCTCATCAACTGTATACACTTTGCGGATATATGCAGGCAACCCAAGTTTGCCATACATGGTTTGGTCATTCACAAGACCTTTGAGAAAGTCAAGGAAGACCTGATTGGCCTGGGTTGCCACAATCCTCATACTTGTCTTAAGCCTCAATACCTGCAAGCTATGCCAAAGTGTGCTATGGCGAAGACATGCTTGCACAGTTGCCTGTCGCGAACCCCGCCTCACCACAGGCAGGATTTGGGCAAAATCCCCACCTAATACGGTGGGAATACCACCAAACAGATTGCCGTCGTGAACATGACAGATGTCATTCAAGCTCCAGCTCACTGCCTCAAAACAGGACTTGTGTTGCATTGGTACCTCATCCCAGATGATCAATGAAGTCTTTCTGATCAACTGGGCAAGAGGCGATGTGCTCGTAATATTGCATCCCGTGGTCATGGGGTTGGAGAGCGGAATTTTAAACCTGGAGTGCGCCGTACAACCACCAGGCAACAGCTGTGCTGCAATCCCAGAGGATGTAACACAAAGAACAATTTTCCCCCTTGCACGCAAGTAACTGCATAAGCAGTTATAAAGAAAAGTCTTTCCTGTACCGGTGGGGCCTTGGAGAAAGAAGGCTGACCCAGGATGAGGGTGAGGATCAAACTCATGTGCCTCAACCGCTTCCACTATAACCCTGAAACAATCAGATTGTTCCGGGTTAAGCTGAGCTTTCATTGCATCAAAAGTGTTTTGTTTCTGCCCCACATCATAAGCCAACTCTTCCCCCATTATCGGGTTACTCACGATGGAATCACCCATCGCCCAAGACAGAACAGGTACTGGCAGTCCAAACTCCTCCAGTGACCTACCATACTCATCCAAATACTGCTGAATCAGGTACAGACCATAGTCAAGGTGGACGTTCTCGATTCCTTCATGTTCAGCAACATTGGGTGGAATGGCCACTGTTCCCGATGCAAGTCTATGTGGCAGCTCATCACACATCTCCTCAGCAAACTGTTGCCAGATGCCAAGGGGATTGGTGAGAGTAGTATGCTGCAGGGCCAGAGCAAATAGTTGTCGCAATGCCCTGCCAGTCATGAACTGCGATCCCTCCCGAAACAAAGCAACCCACTCCCCATCATCTTCCAAAAGGCCCAATGCAATGCAGGCCCCCTTAAATGTAGGGAACACTACAACATCAACCGTCTTCAGATGATTGAAGCTTGTAGCTCCGCGAACGACAGTTAACAGAAGGCGGAGATAATATCTCTCTCCCATGAATGGACTTGCGGAGTACATGCGTCCTATCGAAGTTCCCATTTGCCGCTTCTTCCATCCAGGATTGTGGACGTACACAAAGTGCTCAGGGAACTCATGGTACAGGTACCGCCTGCCATTCTCATTCTCCTGATTGTATGAGAACCATGCAATCAGGGTAGACAACCCATTGTCCAAATGTTGCCTAATATCCCCCAGATCCCCTTGCCCATCAAAGTAGACAGTGTGTTGCCCCGGCAAATGTATGGCAAGATGCATCACCGGTGGTTGCTCCTGATGAGTGTCGAATTCGAACAAACGCCACACGGCCACAGTCGGTCCAATGTACCGACCATGGAGGTAACGCTTGATCTCATCGTGCTCTGAGTCCACCGTGAGCATAGCCCGATCTCCCCCCTTATATATGTACTTGTGAATATACTTCACAGATTGTACAGAACCACATACCTCAACATTAATGTGCGCATTATAGCGTAATGAGAGGTATGGGCTATAGGGGACCACCCGCCGATTGTCAATCCACGCCTGAACTGTTCCCCCTGATCCGCGAACGGGTATAGTGAATGACTCACCAGTGTCACGCCTTCGATAAAGCGGATACCCGTTCGCTTGGATCATTGTCTCCTCCTGAAACTCACGTGGATAACCCTTGTGACAGGAGGAGACAAAAAGGGGATTTAAATCTTTCATGCACAAGGCATGAGAATTTCCGCCAGCACACTGGGTATGAACCATAGTGTTCTGAATGATGCCCCTCAACTCCTGATCCATTGGATCATTCCCAGTTGGGAGCTCAGCGGAAATGAAACCATCCACATTGCCTGCTGTCAGAAAGTATGGTTCAGATTTCAAGAAGAGCAGAAGATGGAGATGGGGCAACCCCCTCTTCTGATACTCGATGGTCCAAACCCACCCCTGCCAACGCCCAAAAATGTTTTTCCTCTTTATCTGATCTAGTAGATCTTGTACCTTGAGATTGAAAACTCTAGCTACAAGATCTGGACGATCAGCAGCAGTCTGTCCAGGCAACAGCGCCATCTCAATCTCAGCCCACTTGGGGTTAGCTGTGAAGGTGATGAACAATGACGGTTTACCAAAGTGGCGAACCAGAGCCATGCTGTCCTGATACAGCTGCTGCATAAATCTATCACCCCCAGTATAACTGGAGGGCAATATTATTCTTCTTCCAACCTGCTGAAGGTTAACATCATCTCTCTGCAATACATCCTCCAGCCCATTGTACAAATCAGTTCGCAAGCAAGCCTGATTTGTCTGCAGCCAGTTGAGCTTGTTCTGATCACAGACAGCCCAAGCATCAACTACAAACTGCTGCAGTAACCGCTGAGCACAGAGGATGGTTGCAGGTTCATCAGTCCTTGTATGCAGGCGGAACCGGAAAAAAGCTCTTTGGGGGAGACAATCTCACTGACGATTGTTGCCAACCATATTGAGAGTCATCCCCCAATGCCAACCAGGTTCCCCACGTGGAAAAAGGAGCACGTAGTGCAGGGGCAAGTAGGAGGCATGGTTAGGATTGATAATGGAGAATCCCTGATGGGGTACTTCTCCATTTAATCGCTCCGCCAACACTATGTCCCTGAACCCATAACTACCATATTCCTCAGGCAGAATCATTGCGACCTCATCGGCCGTCGGAAGGTTCTCCCTCCTCATGTCCACCCCCGACTCTATGATCAGCCTCAACTGTGGATCCACAATGATGCGGAAATCCTGCCCCTGTTCTGAGAGCAGTGCAAACCACTCCCTCGCCGTCAGGTACAGCTGGATAAGGGGGCAGGTTCCCTGCAACATCACAGTAAGTGAGGTGATCAAGGCCGCTTCCAAATCCCTTGCTCTTGCAGATCGCACTTGGGCTGCATAGGCTGGATCATGCAAGTAGACTTGGGAGTAAAGGGCATCCTGACCGCCGTAACACATCCTCCAGCCCATTGTACAAATCAGTCCGCAAGCGAGCCTGATTTGTTTGCAGCCAGTTGAGCTTGTTCTGATCACAGACAGCCCAAGCATCAACCACAAACTGCTGCAACAATCTCTGACCACGGAGGATGGTCTCTGGTTCATCGGTCCTGGTATGGAGGCGGAATCGGAAGAAGGCTCTTTGGGGGAGACGATCTCTTACACGATTGTTGCCAATGGTATTGAGAGTCATCCCCCAATGCCAACCAGGTTCACCTCGGGGAAAAAGGAGAACGTAGTGCAGGGGCAAGTAGGAGGCATGGTTTGGATTGATTATGGAGAATCCCCCATGGGGTACCTCTCCATTTAATCTCTCCGGCAATACTATATCCCTGAACCCACCACTCCCATACTCCTCGGGCAGAATCATTGAGACTTCATCTGCCGTTGGAAGGTTCTCCCTCCTCATGTCTGCCCCCGACTCTACAACCAAACTCAACTGTGGATCCAGGATGATCCGGAAGTTGTCCTCCTGCAAGGAGAGCAGTGCAAACCGCTCCCTAGCTGTAAGATACAGCTGGATGAGAGGACAACATTCCCGTAACATCCCAGTCAGTGAGCTGATCAAGGCCGGCTCCAAATCCCTTGCTCTTTCAGACCTCACCTGGGCTGCAAAGGCCGGATCATGCAAGTAGATTTGCGAGTATAGGGCATCCTGGCCCCCTGGTGCAAGCAGGGGTCCTTGCTGATGGTAAATCGCCCCATGGACCTGGAAAAGTTGAAAACCTTCTCCGATCGCAGTGGGGCGATTGTCCATATTATACCTGATGGAGGTAAAAGCAAACTGGTTGTTCCAGTGCCGAAGCTGACTGCGAAACGCCCTTGATTGACTGCCCATCCCAGTCATCAAGGTGTTAAGCGGTTCAGGCAACGGCTGCAATTTCTCCACCAGCGCATCCCCGGATTTACAACAGGACACAAAGGTACCTTGTTGGAAACCACGCGATGCCCTTGGTCTTTCTGCTGCCCAGTGAAGGGCATGGCAGCCACTGCAAACAACATTCATTGGACCCAGCTCGTGCTGAGTCCAACGCGCCCGCAGCCCAACAAAGGCAGCATAATCCGTAACAACGGGTACTGAATCCCCCGGTACATCATCTACTGCCTCCATCAGAGCCGGAGCAGGTTGTTCTGGTCCTGCTTGGCGTCGTGAATTTCTCCACGCCCCCTTAATGTAGTAGTAAACATTAGCTATCTTGATACTGTCTCAGATTATATTGAACACTGGAATTGAGCTTACCAAGCAGTTCCTGCAGCCACTCCTCCAGTTACCCCACCCATCACCATCGAACTCCCGTGAAGGTTTATTCTGACGACAACGTGGGCACCAGATCATTTCACCCTCCTGGTGCACTCCTACTATTATTATTAGTAACATTCCACCACGTATTTATTAATTGGCATACCTAGCACCTGTGCCATCACCTCCGGCACATCCCTCGCAACCACTGGCAAGCCTGAAGCTACCATTTCTGGTACTTCCCTTCCTGCAGGAATTGCTTGCCACACCTGATGTTGGCCCCCAAACATTAGCTGCGATCGAATAGGTGGAAGACTTACCGCAGCCTATTTTGGAACCCAGGTATTATTAGCATTGTTCTCCCTTCAACAAAATCGATTTTCTGATAATACTGACCTGGCATGCACGACACGACAAGCCTGGCTGACCTGCACCATCGCTGTCAAACTCCCCTAGCACCTTGTCCTGCTGGCAACCCATGCAGTTCCTTAACTCGACTGCTCTCACCCCTACCAATACACATTAGGCATGAATAAAATGGGGTAGTTCTTTTACCAACCTTCCCCATTCCCCTCCTGAGCTGGAACCTGAGCCTCCTCCCCACCATCAACCACTCGTTGGGGCCTCCTCGCAGCTCTCCTTCTCTCCTGTTATCACATCGTAGTTAGTTAGAGTACACTTTCACACATTGCTTGTATGATGAGCTTGATTCTGTTACTTATCAGGCACTGGCGGCATGATTTTCTCAATGTCCCACCAGGCTGCTCATCAAAGGCCTCTGCAGGCCGTTCGATTCGACACTGTCCACACCGTGGCATTGGACATGCAATGTTTCCTAGATCCTATGTTAGTGTTGTGTAATATAATATTTGCAGGAAGATTGTGGGGCGGGGATAATCGATGTTTGTGCTGTAGTCGTTTTTGATTGCTTTGGAGAGAATAGAGGAAAAAGAATAAAAGAAAATGAGAAAGAGGAGTTCCATCAATGAATGTGGTTGTGGAACGAGGAGAAAAGAGGAGAGTGAGGTGAAATAGTATTAAATACGTGGCAACAATCTGCCCGCCGAGCCAACTCACAGTTGTCATGACATTTTAGTTACCCGGATATGCAGTATGTGATGGACCATGATTGTAGTGTTCATGGCAGGCCATCACAACAAATAATTGTCTTCTTATCTTCCCCTCCCTTGTCTTTTGAATCTTCCTTGTTTCCTTTTCTTGATGACTGTTCCTTCACTCCTGATCTTATTTCCTTCTTCTTTACTTCATATGCCTCTTCTGTATTTTATTTCCTTCTTGCCAGTATTTTCTTCTATTCCTGTGTCACGGTTCCAGTATTTCCTGATTTCTAATGTGTATTTTTTGCTTCCTACACCTATTCTTCCTTATCTTCTTTTATTTCCTGGTTTATTTCCTTTTTGTCATCTGGGTGGTGTGACAATAGTTGCTGTACCTCTCAGTTTTTATTTTAATTCCTTTCCTGTTTTCCCTTCCTTTTTTTCTTTTTCCCTTTTCTATTTCCCCTTTCCTCTATATTGTTTCTTCTTCATTTAATTTCTTTATTTTGTTAAACTACCATTTCTTTCCATTAGTTAATTCCATCAATTGGTGGGCGAGAATTGTTGCTGCACCGCTTGGTTTTATTTTAACTGCTTTCTCGTCCTGCCTTTCTATTCATCTTTTTCTGTTATTTTTTCCTCTTTCCTACCTATTATTCCTTGTTTTGTTTTATATTTTTCCATTTTCTTCTTCGTCTTATTTTATTTTATTTTATTTTAGGTACCATTCTTTTCTTTATTTTATTTAATTACGTCACGTGGTGGGTAACAGCAGTTGCTGTGACTGATACTTTTTATTTTTATTCCGCTGTCATTTTGCTATTCTTTTTTTTCTCTTTTATAATCCTTTCCACTTCCCTCTTTATTTTTTATTTCTTCCTTCTTCCCTCCTTTTCTTCTGTCCCTCTTTTTATTATTATTATTATTTTTACTTTAATCCTTTTATTTTATTTTATTTTCCTTGCCGTCTTTTCTTTCTGTTCTTTCTTTTATTGCTTTTAGTTCTGTTCTTTCTTTTACTTCTTTTCTTTCTTTTCCATCTGTTCTACGGTTGCTTGGTGGTAATTATTTTCTTGGGGTGGTTGCCGCCCCTTATCTGATCGTACACGAGATCGTACATTGGATTAGATTAGATCTCACGATCAGATATGCCTTTCAGTACATATAAGACTAGCTGCCCTCCCCCCTACGGGCGGCTCATCTCCTCTGTCCGTAGTTTTATATTTGTAGTATTTTGAGTTTAGCTATGATCTTGAAGTATTAGCTGCCCTCTCCCCTATAGGCGGCTCATCTTCCCTATTATGAAAGTTATTGTAATGTAGAAGTATGACCAATGTAGAAT
>ML120612.1:6929-45861 GCA_003788595.2 Choiromyces venosus 120613-1
TTTTGTTCGTTAAAAAGTAGTTAGTTAATAAGGAGAGAATGAACAGCTATAAGTAAGACCCAAAATGTTGTCCAATACTCGGGAAACTGCGGATTCTTGACGCTTGTAGTAGATGCGGAGAAGCTAAGAGTATGGCTTATGTCAGAAAACGCAACTTTCTGGTGGTGCCGTGGGGGGGGGGGGGGGGGGGGGGGTGTAGACTTTAGGTGATGGAAAGGTGCCGGCTCTGGTGCCCTACAGTATGCTTTCGTCGCGGGAGTTTGGCTAGTAGAGGTGGCTACTACTGTGGATGAAAGCGACGGGACGACCCCCGACGCGTTTCGAGTGTTGCCTATTGAAGTCAGCGACCTCCTGACTATAGTGGTAAGAGGACTGCCGAAGGGCGCGATACCTTTAGCACGAGCCTTGACTTCTTGGAGGCGTTTTGCCGTTGAGACACCGCCGGAAGTTAAGGTACCTGTTTATAGACAGTGCGTTTCGGTGTCGGATGCCGTACAATCAGCCGAGGACGTGCGCACGGTGGGCACGTATACAGTTTCCGGAATGGCTCGGTAGACTCTAGACCTGCTGAGAAGTACGGTCCGAGCTGTGTTTGAGCAGTTGACGATAGAGGTGAGAGCAGTCTGTTAAGTTAGCGCTCTCCGGAGAGGGACCACTGTTCTCGTAACCCTAAATGGATTTATGCTGAAGCATAGGAAGCGCTCCTAGACTACCTATGGATATCAGTTTATAGGCTTCTCCGGATATAGCTATTTTAAGACTGGTGTGATGTGGTAATACCTATAACACACCTCTATATAATACAATAACCCCTTTTCTGGTTGTCCGTATTCGGAACACCACCAACCTCCAAACACCAGCCCCTTACTAGTCCCTTGACCTAAGGGTTAAGTATCTCCTAGCTTCACGCTAAGTGTCTCCTAGCTTAACACTAGTTTCATATCTACATATTCCGACACATATTCCAACATTTTTTTTTCTCAATTTTAGAGTGATAATTGGTGATACAATTTGAGAAAAATAAGCTTTGTAAGCAGAGATAATTTAGACAAGTTACGAACCATCATTACATTAAGCTTCTTTTTCATCTTTGAACATATATACGATTCTACTCCTCCAAATCAAAGGCTACTAATCTGTATCAACTATGGCAGATATTACAGAAACAACACACCAGAGATTAAAGAAGCGATTAAATCAAGCTCTAGAATGGCTACAGGAAGACCCTAGCCACACAACAAATGCGGTAGCAGCACAATTTCAGGTAAATAGCGTATTATGCTACAAAAAAAAGTGATTGCTGATTGATTTTAGGTAAATTCTTCATCCCTCCAGATGCGTCAACTTCGCCACTGGCATCAACAAAGAAACTCTCATGGGACCTTCAATGAACATGGGGGTAATAATATTATCCTAACCACAGCTCAAGAGAAGGCTCTTCACCTCTACTGTTATGAGCAATGGGAGATGGAAATTGGAGCAACACTATCCATTATATATGCTGCAATTTGCCACCTCAAACAGCAGGAAAAATGCAGTCAACCATCAATCTCCTGGTTCCACAAATGGCTTAAAAAGAATTCGGCTCTTCATATGATTAAGACAAAGCCAATTGCGAGAGCCAGAATTACCACTCATACAGAGAAAGATTTAAAAATGTTCTTCACTAACTATCAAGAGACCCTTGATTGCTATGTCATCCACCATGCCAGATATATCTACAATATGGATGAATCTGCAGTTTAAATTAGATGTCCAACAGGAGAGATCATTGTTGTTCCAACTGAGGTGAAGGAACTATATAATACCAGTCCAGAGAATTGGAAGTCTCTTATAATTATTGAAGCAATATGTTTGGATGGAACTCCTCCACCACCTCCTGTTATTATCTGTCCAGGGGAGAAGATTATGGAAAGTTGGATTCATGAGAACCTGACTGGAGTGGAGGTAATTACTGTATCACCTACAGGATACACCAATGAAAACCTCACCCTTGCCTGACTTGATCACTTTATTAAGCATATAGAGGTAGGCCCTGACAAATATTGGCATATGCTTCTTGTTGATGGGCATATTACTCACCACCAGGATGACTTCATAATCAAGTGTCATGAGAACCATATTGTTCTATTTGAGTTTCCATCTCATCTGACTCATATTCTCCAGCCTCTCGATGTTGGTGTTTTTCGTCCCTAGAAGCATTACCACAAGCAAGTCATCCATCATGCTTTAAGATCTCTTGATATCGAATATACGATCTCTTCCTTCTTCCATGACTTAGACACCATCTGCAAACAAACCTTCTGATCTCATATAATAAAGAATTCCTTCAAAAATTCTGGCATGTTCCCTGTCTCCTATAAGAATGCTATAAAGAAGATATGATACTACAATAATAAGATGACTATTGTATCTGGAAAGCAACCTCATGGCGGAGATAACCATGAAGTTCATGGGTTGGGAGATGGTAGTCAAGCAATTGCTGCTGAAGATACAGTATCAGATCTTTCTCACCACCCAAGTAGATATTTTGAGTCACAGGCTGGAATACAAGAATGGGTAGACTGAGCAGCAATATTCAGTCCTAACACCAAAGATCGATTTAAGCAATGGGCTGAAGGAATGTAAGTTCTTTTGGCTAAGGCTCAACTTCAGGAGGAGACATATAATAATATTCATGAAAGAATCTGAACTGAAGAAACCTGCAAGAGGAACTCCCACCACATCATCCAAAAGGCTGGAGTTCTGACTGTTCAAGAAGCTTGAATGCGGAAGAATGAGAAGGAAGAGAAGAAGAAGCAAACCGCAATTAAGAAAGCAACAAAGGATATCAAAGTTGCTATCAAGAAGGCAAAAATGGCTCTCAATCAGCATGGTATTGATGCTCGGAAGACTGAGAAGGAATGCAAGAAACAGGTCAAGATTATACAGTCTCAAGGGCAAACCATTCCAGCTGCCTTGTTAATAACAATTCTGGACCCTGAGAAGAATCCAACATCCGATGATCTAGAATCACTCCTACCACCACCAGACCTCCTCCAGGTTCTTACCTTACTTGAACCGCCTGCTATTTTCAATACTTCAGTGATTGATCCACAGCTATTAGATAGTGCAAATAGAATTTTGGAGTTGGAACATGAAATGAGACAACCAGGTAGTGGGATTGGAAATATACTATCTCAAGATACTGAAAATTATGGTACAGATAAGGATTTGGGGGATGAATCTGATTCTGATTTATCATGTATATCTTTAGACTCTATTGTACAGAATGCCAATTTTGTAGGCTTCTATTAAAATAACATAGTAGCTTATGTTTTCTATTGTATACTACACAGAGGATAGTTTTCTAAATTTCTACCTCATACTTGGTCATTAAATATCACTCTAAAATTGCTCTAAAATTGAGAAAAAAGAAAAAAAAAAAAAAAACCATAGCATCACACTTGCTTCCACTGACTATTACTCATTGCAAGGTACTAAAATCCAAAGTTGACCCCTGTCCATGGAATGTGAAAAATAAGAGCATTTGGTTGTGCCATCCATAGATTTTTTATCCCTGCATTCAACTTATAACTGCAATCTATGGAGAAAGTAATTATCTCCAGAGGTAATTCTTCTCAATAACATACCTTCTGCTACACCTTGAGGTGGACCTACAGGTAGTGGAACTTTTTTATTTTTTTATTTTTTTATTTTTTTATTTTTTTATTTTTTTATTTTTTTATTTTTTTATTTTTATATTTATTTTTTTTATCTCATATATTCATAGTTAAGTACAAGAACCTGCATGGAGCCTTAAGGGCTATGCACATGCTCCGTGTCCATTACAACCACAGTGAAAGAAAAAACAACACCAAATCTTTCGCCAAGCTTTTCTGTCATTGGCCAAAAACCCTTTCTCAGAGCATCGCACTTTACCTCTCTTTTGGGTTAAAGACTTTTATCATTCCTGATGTATTCCCAGGCATCCTCAACCTCCTCCCGCAAGGGAAAGGGGAAGAAGAAGCCTCGTGCCCCCGCAGACCCTGCCACACTACCCCAGGGAACTAGATGGACTACTGTCGCTGGCAAGTCCTCTCTTTCCCCAATCTTTACCAGGCCTGAGGGGCCCCCCTCGCTTAAGTGACCATGCAGCAATACCTCCTCCTCCCTGCCTACCATCCTGGCAAGTATCGAGAGGTCCACCCCAGATGGCTCCTGCTTCCACCAGCTCTTTATGAAGACTGCACTAGAGACTGGCCTTACAGACATCGCACACAGACAAGAGATCTTCATTTTCATCAAGATGTTGGATATCATACAAGCAGACTACAGGAGATTGATCAATGGACTTCAAGAGGAAATCGAAGCACTCAACTCCAAGCTTGACCAGCTCCGAGTCTCCCCTCTGTAGCCTCCCACCACTGAGTCACCCCTTGACATCCACATGGCACCAGAGTCTACCTCTGCCACAGCCCAGCAACCTGCCCCCTCTTCTGCCCCTGCCCCTGCCTCTATTGGTGCCCCTTCTTGGGTGACAGTTGTCAGGAAGGGGAAGAGGACAACCTCCACCACTCAGAAACCTATTTCGGCAGCCAAACCGCTCTCCCTGGCCAATCCCCCTGCGCCAAAAAAGGGCATCACCATGAGAGAGAGTGGAGGCCAGTCATCAAGTGTGATGGCTCCCTCCTACTCCCACTGCTATGGAGCTTCGAGATGCCATTAACGGTGCACTCTCCTCCACCTACATTCAGACTGTCTCCTTCATGGGAGGCAACATTACCCTTACTACCATGGAAATAGTCAAGGCAACCTCACTTAATAGCAAGCCCTCTGCCTTCCTCCACCTTGTCCCTGGTGCAACCACTGTCCACTTGGACACGCCGACCACACAACTCCTGGTCCATGGCCTCCCCACCTCTCACTCCCTAACAACCATTGCGACTGAGCTCACCACCTTCAACTCCGGTCTTGCCTTAATCCAGCAACCAAGATGCCTCACCCCCGATGCATCACATGTCAGTAAGAATGCCTCCACCATTGTTATCACTGTCACAGGCCCCAAGGCTCCCCTCTTTGTCAGTAAATGACTCTCTGCCTTCTCCACCACCTTCAGGACTGAGCACCACCTACGGTTCAATGCCTTCACTCAGTGTTCCAACTGCCACCACTTCAGACACCACAGCAACAAGTATGCCAGCCTTCCTCCCTAATACTGGTGCACCCTCCCACACCCCACCAGGGATCACTCCTGCCCCAAATCAACCTGCCGACTCCGAGGCTACCCCTGCAGCCACTTTACTGCAAGGTGTGTCAACTGCGATGGCCTGCATGAATCCCACTCCCCAGGCTGCCATGCTTGACCTCAGTGCCATGATTCGTCTGACAAGGAGGAACTTGAGGAGGTAGCAATGGTTATCTAGCGAACTAGCTTAAGTCTCTCCACTGCAACCCCTGACCCAGAAGTGATGGTGGTTGTTTCTTTCCTTACTTAGTGTTTTACTCAGATGGGCATGTTTGGGTAGCATTTACTTTACTTTATCTTGTTAGTCACCAGTTGTGGTGCATGGCGAAAAGATTTTCGCACTCGACCAGGCCCCTAGGGTTCTAGGAAAAGGAGGGATTTTTCTTTTGTTCATGTATTTGGAATTAAGGTTTTGTTTATGCCATAGCCCTTAAGGCTCTATGTAGATTCTTGTACCTTAACAATGAATATATGAGATAAAAAAAAAAGAAAAAAAAAAAAAAAGCCTTAAGGGCTATGGCAACAACAAAATTATAAATCAAATGCATAAACAAAAGAAACTCCTAGCTCTGATCTCCCGACTATTGATCCTGATACTGCACCCCAAATGGTGGTTGATCTAACTAGTAAAGAAATATAAGAAGTCCTAAGTGAACTAAAATGCCCATAAGGTATGGAAAGCTAACTAAAACAATATGAAAGTATAGTAGCAGGTTGGCCAGGAGCAGTCCTATCCAGGGGAGGGAAGCCTGTTCCTGTTGCTTTGATGTAGTTCACCAACCCTAAAACAAGGTCAGCAGTTGTGCAGAGGGTAGACTCTGGGCCAGTGTTGTCAACCCCAGGGAGATGGAGGAGGCGAATGTTAGATTTGGGAGGACAGTGGAGGATTGCATGATCCAGGGTTTCTTCCTCTTCCTTGCAGCATGGGCAAGTAGTGTGGGCCTCAGGGTCCTCCCAGGTAGTGTGGGCTACCAAGTAGCTCTTCCTGAAGTCCATTTGGTGGATCCTACCAGCCACAAATTTGTTAAGACCCATAAAGGTATGGGCCTCAGTGATGGCTGGTTGTAGTAATGAAGGGGAGGGGGTGACAGGAGAGCCCAGTCTTGCAGGAGTTAGGAGTAGAGCTCAGACTTGATCAGCCTGTAGGGCTTGGTCCCAAGATGCTCAGAGGGTAGTGACTCAGGGAGGAGATGTGGTACTAATAGTGGGAACGATCTCTAGGAGCAAAGTACAGCGATGAGTAAGTAGCACAGGGGATCGATTGGGAGGCTACAGGTAGTGGAACCTTTAGCACTATGTTAGCATTCTTTTTTTCTACTAATCACCAAACCTTTTACATAGATTTCATATCTATAGATTTTTAGTAGCATTTCTGTAGAACTTCAATCCATGGATTCGTTGCAACAGGTGAACCAAACATGTCTAAATCCTCTGTAGTTTCCTACCCCAAGTACCATATTATGTTAGTATGGAGCAAAGTATTTAAAAGAGGTACCTGAACTGTTGCATTGTGAAATGCCTGTAGTTGCTAAGGTAATGGGTAATTCATAGGGATAATTATTACAAAAGATCTTTAGTTCAATTTATGCTATACTGTTGGTATTTATTTTATTTTTGTTTTATTTTATTTAAACCATAATAATTATAATATGCAATATATCATACTAGGGAATTTATTAAGAACTTTTACTTTTATACTAACTTCAAGGCAAATTATATATTCCATTTAATTAATAGATACATTATCCACCCATCTATGAGACTTATACCTTCTGCTAGTGAGATTTCCATACTCTGCAGAGACATAAACAAGCTTACTATAATACGCCTCCATAATTCAATCAGACTTTACCCAATACTTCTAGATTACCTTATTTGATACTCCAGCTAATGCCTCTGGTACTATTTTTTTCAAAGCTTCAAAGTCATATTGACAGTGATTTCTAGTATACACCTTTGCTGTACCCTAATAGTATTCAATAAAGTTAAGCTCACAATAGAATGCTTGATAAAATATAACATCATGACCTGCATCCAGAATTGCCTCTTCAACTTGGCTTGTCTGACTCTGGAAGTCAGGTTGTATTACCAGAAGAGCATAGGCACAACAGTTGCCTCCATAAAGGCATCATAGATCAGGCTTCATACCTTTCCCTGTTGTTGACTTGATGGAGCACTGTGTAAAGAAATGTCAATGATATCCAGGCCATAGGCCACACTCAGTAAGGACTACTTTCAAGCCTTTAGGAGTTTGATCTGGAAAGGTCATTTGCTGTATATATCATCCCTCTGGATGATTAGTATCCAACATATATGTGTTGTACATTGGCTTAATATTCTTTCCCCTAGGTTCCAAAGTCATTTCAGAAGCTCTTAAGTCATCACTCACATACTTCAAGTGATTGTGAGTATTATCAAAGGCAAACAAAGCTTTGCATCCTAGAAATTGAGCTTCAAATGCAGGAATTGCCATATTGACAATCTATTCTAGAAGTCTGTCACCAGTCTACCAAATGTTTCCACTGCATTTTAGAGTTACTGGTGCATCTCCATTTTGAAGTCAGCCAATTGGTGTAAGGAAATCTGATATATATATGCCTTGACCATGACCTTTCTTCCATAGTAGTTTATACTCCTCATGTACCCAGATAAAATATGGATCATTATTTGAATTAAACGTACATTTATTTTGTATTACAAGAATCAGTAGCTGAGTTTCACCTGATTCATGTTGTGGGTTTGAAATTATATTCAGATTCTCATCCTATACCATGAATTGGTTTTTATATGATGCCATCCTTGGTAGAAATACCTTATCCTAGTATCTCTTGACATCTGATCTCTCATAGCTATCATTATAGATCCCTTTTCTATATTCCTTGTATTTGAATCCTAACTTTTTTAGCTATTGTGTAGCTGTTGATGAGCTAATAGTTCTCTCAACCTATCTGGTAATACTGTTGCTAGACCAGTTTGAAATTTCTGGGTCCTCATTCCATATTCTCCAGTGTATTGCAATGGCTTTTGCCAATCCTCTTGAACTAAGTTCAGTAATTTATCCGATTAGTATATTGATTAAGAATATAAGATTCAAGAATTGAAACCAACTTACTGTCACCAACCAGCTAAATATACTGCCTGATGGCTAGCATAGTATCTGCATCATGTAATAGACATATGATTCTACTATTCTTGCCAGTATTAGGCTCTCATATTTGATGTTTTGTAACCCACATTACTTCATGATGCATGACTTTGTTCCAAACTTTCTTTCCCCATCTACCACCATCTGCTACCCTTTTTGCTAAAGTCTTCTGCAATTGCAATACAGGTTTTACTCCAGTAAAAAAATCTTGACTAAGTAGAGCCTCTTTTTTATTCTTGACTTCCAATTTTAAGAAGAGATATACTTGATAGTGTCATGTAAAATATAGACCAACAGGTCTCTTTTCACCTGTACTTTCACAAGTAGATACAAGTTTCCCTATTGCTTTCAAAGATGCTTCTAGAATTTGGAGTCACTTATCACAAGGTTGATATCAAGAGTGTGCTGGTCATGGCTAATTCATATAGTACTGTCTCAACTGATCAATAGTATTCCTTTCAACTACTTGCATACCACTTTGTATTTTACCAATTGTTAGCTCTGGTATTTCAGACTGTTCTTGTACTTCCTGACCCTCCTATACTTTTTTTTCTTCCTCAAAATCTTCATAGATGTAGTACATTGGCACTAGTCTCCTTTGCCTATTCCTCTTCTGCTGTGCCCTTTATTTTATACTATTAGCTATAAATTAAAAAGGTATTTAAAAAGAAATATTTGCAATGTAAAGTATAAAGATTCTCTTTGACTTACTAGTAACATTAAATTAGCTTGTTTCAAGTACTGCCTCTTAGCACAGTTTCTTTGTGTGCTGGGCTTTAAAGCCAGTTCTACATGTTCAGGATTATGGTAGTTGGTTTGTTCCATTTTTGTGTGAATGGTGATAGGACTGATAGGAGTAGGGAGGTTATTAGATCATATCTAAGAAAACTTTATTGTTGTTTAAAGGATTGTATCAGAACTAAGAAATGGTGTTGATTGGATATATCATACTATTACAATTAAAATAATAATATTAAAAATATCTGATACATAGGAGAATTGAATGCTAGATATACTGTAATAATTACCTTCACAACAATAGACATTTCACAATGCAACGGTTTGGGTACCGCTTTTAAACCCTGTACACCATATCATATCTTATCTGAGGGATACAAATTGGAGGGTTTCTGGCTTACTAGTGGATGTAGTTTGGTATAATTGTTCAAAGAATCTATCATAGTAGAAATTCTGAACAGCTGTTGTTATATTCTTAGTGTCCTTACTCTCAACTTGAGACTTCTTACAGTACCTGAATATACATGTGGAATTTCTGCAAGAGATTATTCTGAGTATCCTTATTTTCTTTTTGGTGGGTACTATCATTGTCTTATATTTTTCTTTATTTGTATAGCTCCAAGTGTGTAACTTGTAGCTATTAGCCCTAAATTGAGTTACCAAGTGACTACGTCTTTGTTCTTTCTTACACTAGTACAACCACTTCTTGTTTGTCTTCCCTCACAGTTGATCAGCAACCTCCCTACTGCAAAAGCAATACCACACAATTACTAGGCCCACCAAAAATACTCACATCATTCAGGTTTCCCATCTTTTATGCACTACCATTTCATCCTTCTGCGTACTATATTGTCAGATAATTTACCTCTCATTAGAGGATCACTGTAACTACCCATAAGTCAGAGAGTCATGCAATGGTAAATCCAGTAGCTTACCAAAGTATGGTCAATAAATTTGAAGGAAGGTGGTATGTGTGCAGTATTTAAGGGTCTATTATTATTGATTGCCATATACTGACTTCAATGGGTAGCAGCAGTAGATGATAAGGTAAATAGAGTAAGGATTTATTTTATAAGGAATGCAATTGAGAGAAAGACAAAATAATATATATTATCAAAGGATATAACAACAATGGCTAGGAATTCCAAGGATCACGAATAACTAAAGGAAAGTACAGGATCTTTTTAGCAACTATCAGGAAAAAGTGAAATGAATGGAAATAGAGAAGAAATATAAGAGAAACTAACTAATGGTATAAAATATACCAATATCTTATGTTCTTTACTAGCAAGTAACAACTAATATGAATCTGGTATATTCAACTCGTATCAGTAATAGCCTTGTTCTATCATCTATATCCAATATATCAAACTGTGGTATGTATCTCACTATTATATAGGCTAACACATTGTGAATAGGGGTGGTAATGTTTTTGCCATATATCTAGGACATTTAATAGTATGAACATCTTCAGAAGCAATAAGAGAAGCACAACATACAACAAAAGGAGCTTTGCAAGATAATTGTGTAACAAGCTCAATAATATCTAGTCCTTACTGTGAAATCCTTGCACTTATTATTCCTGTTCTCATTCTGATCTGTTTGTAGAGTATTGCTTTGAATGAAAGAAGGAAAACACCAAAGTTACAGCAGGATTTCAATATGGGCAGAGCACTAGGTATATAATCTACCTACCTCTCTGATAAGGTATTGCTGAACATTCTACTACAGAATGGATAGTCTTTCAGGCTATGATGGAAGAGAAGATTGAGGGTTTTCACTATACCCAAAAGGGACTTAACATTCTAACAAAACAACCAGAGTTTAAGATGATTCTAAGACCTGAAGTTGAAGCATAGCATTTCATTCCTAAACAAGTTACTTACCATATCATAACTCTATACTATACAGTATCAAAGTATATTCATGGTAATGATTAGACTTCATTATGGGAAATCTTAATATAGGTTATTAATTTATTTTAACCACTAGGTAATTTCTGTTAATATAGGTTAATAATTTATGTTAAAATTCTTAGTAATCAAGTCTAGTAATGATAGGCCTATAATCTTAAGAGTGGCTGATTATGCTGCAAAGAAGTTTACTGCACTGGTGATCCTTCTCAAGTTGCAGAGTACTTAGTATAATGTATTAGCATAGAGGGAGGATGTAGAGGAGAATACTTTAGACAGAGTTATAGAGGATAATATGGAGGGAAGTGTGGGGGTTGATATAAGGGGAAGTATAGAGGGTGATAAAGAGGTGGCTGTAGGGATCAACATGCAGGAGGCTAAGGAGGGTAATAAGAAGGGAAATGAGGGGTAAACCTAGCAGGAGGTACAGTAGATGATATAGAAGGGATGGTATCTGTGGCTATTATGGGGACTCTTATAGAAGCAAGGATGGAGAAAATGAAATAGAGGCCATAGTGGACTTAAGTTTATATCAACACTTGAGATAATCAATACATGGACTTTGTGTTCCTTTATTATCTTTAAAGATTGTAAGTTTGTAGATACAATAAGATTTTGTGTATGGAGAGTGTACTTGGGATACCATACTCCCATAGCAAGATTGAAGTTTAATACCCATATAGAGTAATAATCAATAGGCCAATAAATAGATATATTGAAAGTACCAAGCTAATCAAAATGATTCCATATATTATACTAGAAAATAAGTAACTAGAATACAAAATGTGTCCTTATCCAATAACTTTCAGCTTAAAGTATAGTCAGATACCTTGACTAATTACCCAATATGCAATGATTTAAGTACTTTTAGCATGAAAGGATATCAATGCCAACAAGCTAGATTCACACATTAGCCTAATACTACTTTGTTGGTCAGCTAAGAATGGCCATAACTGTGTAGTAAATACACTTTTAGCATAAGAGGATATTAATACCAATATGTTAGACACTAAATACAGTTGAACACTACTCTGTTGGATGACTCAAAATTGTCATGAAGTTGTAGTAAAAATACTAACATAGCCAAGGTAGAAGCAAGATATTAGGGATTAGAGAGACAGCTGGAAAATCAAGATAAGAGAAGATCTTACTGACAATACAATAATTGGACTCAGTACCTCACCTTTCCCTTCACTATTGTAGGATTAAATATTCAGTATGCCCAAAATCAAGGTACCAGCCAATTCAATTGTTCTAGAAAGAGAGGAATTTATATTCAGGGTTATTAGGGCTCTTTTTTTTTTTTTTTTTTTAAGGTACAAAAAATCTGCATGGAGCCTACAGGGCTAACATGTAAAAGAACCTCCACCCCAGGCCAGGTCCCAGAAAGCTACAGAAAAACCATGGCCTGAAGACCTGGTCGAAAAAACTATCCTAACAAGTGACCACTCCTGTAAACTACAAAAGTATGAAATCCCACCAAAATCACGCAACAACTAGAAAAACCAAAATCCCGACAGTGCACCTAAGAAAAAAATCCTAAAACCCAAAACCTAAGGAAAGCCAAACCGGCAGTGTTGCAGCCAGCCCCTGCAAAGTTAGATAATTGTACCCGTGAGCGTATAGCCTGAGCCAGGGAGTCGAGAGGGAGCCAGGCACTTGATAGGCGTGTGGCAGAAGTGAGGAACCCCAGAAGCCTGCCTGAGTAGAGGGGGTGGAGTTGGCAGTATATAAGGGTACCAGCTGAGGAGGGGATAGGTGGTAGTAAGGTACCAGCTGGAGTAGATTCGAAGCTGACTGACTGTATTACCACGTCTCTCATGTAGTCCCTTGTGATATGAGAGATGGCGTCACTTCTGGAGGGGATCCCAGTGGAAGGAAGGCATCGGGGAGGTGGACAGGGGGGCAGTAGGGTGCTAGCCAATCATCCAGAGATGGGGAGGATAGGAGGGGAGTTTTCGCTCAGCGGGACATACTATGGGTTATCGCGTTCGTGTCTGACAAGGCAGCCCCTTAAGAAAGAAGGGAGTGGAGAAATCGACCGTGGCCTGTCGAAGTGTTTCCTCTTACTGCTAACTGTATTCCCGGCTGTCTGTAGAAAGACCGAATGAAAAAACCAGACCGTAGCAACTGCTAAGCGAAGCAAAGCAAAAGCGGGGTAAGCGAGATAACCAGCATCGTGAGATGCTGGGAGGAAGGAAAGAACATCCTCAGGAGGGTAGACCTCAAGAGAGAAGCAAGGAGGGGATGCCGAAAAGCAAACAGGAGATGGAAAGTATGTTCTCCTGCCCCCCCGAGATGGGGGAGGAGGAAGAAAAGTTTGTGATGTTTTCTCGGTGTTGAGTCGTTCCCAAATAGGAAATAAATTTCAATGACCAGAGTTGTAGTGGAGACGGAGGATGGGTTATTAGATCTCTAGGAACAAGGAAATGTACCTTACTTAGGCAGGCAGCTACTACATTTGACATCCCCAAGTCAACTCTTAGTCATTGCATGATTGATCACTAGCACAAAACTGATTGAAAAGTATATAAAAGTGATCAGATATTGTCCTCTAGTACTGAAAGGGCTATTGTCTAATGGATTTCCTAGCTTGAGTTGCGTGAATTCCCTTCTTACTTAGATTACATATGGCAAATAGGATAGAGTTTGGCAGTAGAGGAAAGGAAAGCCCTAAGAGCATAGTATGAGCAAAAGGGAAAGAAAATAGTATTTATTATATATTAGGGAGAAATTAGAAAACTAAATTTCTCAATTGACAACCTGATTTAGCCACTAAACCTGCAGTCAGAATGGACAAATAACAAGTATATGTGAATGACTATGTCATAATTAAGGACTACTGTATAAAGCTTGCATCAGTAAAAAAAGATTCTACATCTGATGCATGGCTGTATTGTCCTACCAGAAGTAACATTCCTTTTATGTCCCCTACATCCTGTATGGCCTGAGTTCTATTGCAATACTCAGTTGCATCCTATGTATTCTGATGTGCATTGCAACAAGACATTATGTTCAATGTATTATATATAGTATAGCAATATTCCTCTGCTTCTAAACACTATGTGATGTCACATCAATGTCCTCCCCACTCTTGAATGTCTCTACCTATATCACAGCCTCTTTCCCATATCTTAATATCTGACTATAGTCATTACCTCTTAGGAGTACCACTAGGTATGGTTATATATTGCTACTCTATATTAGGTTCCTTCCATCTCTCATTGTGATACCATAACTCTATCTAAAGAGCAACTATTGATCCTTCCTTCTCATAATGACCCCATTCCGGCCTCAAATCTTCCTAGTATCCTGATGCTTTACTGCTGTTAGTTTCTCCTTGTAAGGCCATAGAACATTATGATAATTTGTACCAACAGCCCTAGTTTCTCTACAGTATAGTAGCAATATCGGGACACCATAACATATCACTGTATTGTTGGTCATCATGGTTGGAACCTCATAGACCGACTAATTGCCTACTATAATCTTTTAGTTTGTTTACTTTCAGTTGTATCTATTATTTAGTTTCTACTTAGAGGTTTCTATATACAAGTTGCAATGAAAGATACTATAATATTCTCTATAGTATTCAACCATACCACAATGCTTCCCCATACTAATCACTATGCTAACAGCTATACCAACAGCTATTGCTTGATTGCCTGATCTTGTGATTCCTCAATAGATCTCATTAAATATCTTTAAATCAATATAACTATTAACAAGCCATCACTAGTCTATCTTGGGGATGAAGTGTACTAAGTCTAGAATCATGCCAATATCTACTATACCCAACCCTCATGCATCTTCCCCTAGCTGTACTATGACAGGGTTGTGGACATCAGATAAGCATCTCAAGCTATCTATGTTCAATATTTAGATACTTGAGAGCTAGTAAACTATGACCTCATGTATGTAGTATCTGATTTTGAAGAGTGCAAGGAGCTTTCCTGGAAGATAACTCTAGAGTGTACTATATATATGTATTCTACCCATCTGTACCTAAACCTAATCATTGTGACTTATCTAGTTGCTAAAGAGTAGTGTATTAGTGGAGTATACCCTGTAAATGTAATAAAAGTCAGTGTTCTAAAACACTTGAAATGAGATTTCAAGTTCCATTAGTAGTTTAACAAGAAGGAATCAAAGTATAATAGAATCTTTAAGAAGACAAAACTATGTAGTTAGGCTATGCTCACTATATCAAATCAATTCTCAACAAATTCTCTCGAGCAAGATACTTAAGACCTTACAAAAATCTACCACATTTGAGACATCATCATGATGTCCATTCAGGATTCTATGATGGGTAATGAGTACAGATAGACTCCTCATTGTATCTAAATGATCTATAATATTGGTAAGGAGATCAGCCAAGTGATATCAAAGGGAATCCAGGTTCAAAATTCTCATTCTGATCACATGCTTCCAATCATAGCTGTACAAGATCTGTCTTACTGCATTATTTTTATTTGAATGGTATCACCTATCCTTGATTTGTTCCTTATGTGTAAGCTTGGCAAACTTCATAAAATACATTAGAATATTACCAAACTGGTATGTGATCCTGAAAATGACTTAGTATATGCATCTTAATGAAGTTGAAATGAGATTCCATATACATCAGTTCTATACATTGGTCATTCTCTTCTTCATAATCCTGTTCCTGTACCTAATGCCACTTAGATTTAGTGACTGATTAGTTTACCTACATTCTGTAATATTGTAGCTCTCTTTGTTGCTTGTCAACCTTTGCTCATATCCACTTAGACATTTGAAATTCCAAGAAGATATCTTTTGTATCATGAAACAATTTCAGATATTGTTCTATATAATCTAGGGTCTCAGGTGTATGACTCTGATTATGGACCATCAAACTAAAATCAAGTAATAACTTAATGCAGGTGATTATATAATTAAAAGTTAGCATTTGTGTCCTATCAGCTTATCTTAATACCATGATGAGAACTCCAAAAAAATAACACCCCAGTTACCTCATCTCCTTTTTTAGCTACTATGTAATCTTATGGTAGGCTTTCTTTGATTCCAAGAATCTCAGGTACAGTCATAAAACCTTCTATGTATGGTCAAAAGTCTACAGTCTTCCGTGTTTCTTGAGGAATCCCTGAATCCAGTCTATTATATGTTTAAATAGTCCTAGGTAAACAGTATGAAGCAAATTTGACCTATGTAGATTGGGTGCAGAAATCTATTGAAGGCCATGAAAAACATTTCATCCCATCTTGATATTAAGTGCATCAAATATGGCATTGATATTTCCCAACCCAGAGTATATCAACTGGTATTGTTTTTCTTGTTTGAGTTATTCATATATTACATAATCTCATGTTGGATACTTCTGCTATGTATTGGTTTCTAACCTATTATGAGGCACCTTACATTTAGGATAGGCATTAGATTTTACCTCATGTAGTGCAACATTTTCTATATAGTCTATAATCTATGCCAACAAGATAGGGAAGCATCATTGGACCTTTCCATCAGTACACTCAATTGAGATTACTCAAGTGCCACATCTTGTAAGGGGACAAATATGAGTTCAAGCACACCTTGTAGTATATTGGCATTGATTTGTCTCTGCAGTTAGTTTGCTGATGAGGACTGGGGAAACTTAGGCAGAATAGGTAATAGTGTAAGAAGAAGAATAGCTATTAACCGATGTCTGTTATGCCTACTTGATTGGAGATTCTCAATTATAATATAGACAGACCACTGACACACTTTCTTGTCACTAGAGAAGTTGCTGAAATGTGTCTGATCGGAAATTCCAATTATTAGAACTAGAGTAAGACTATGTAGAAGTATATACTATAACTGATTAGCCAGCATCCAGGGACAAGAGGTTGCACAACAAGTTGTATAGTACTTGGACAACCCACCACCAATCCACCGTATGTATTTCTATATATATCCTATGTCTATTGTAGTTGTATTTATACTATGGTGTGTAGATCAAGTTATATCAGTATGCTATTTACTGAATAAGATATCTAACACAGTCAAGGGCACTCTGATAGAAGAAATGCTGTATTTTCTTACTGTCATCAACTTTAGCTTTGAACCATTGTACATATGGACAGTACTGGTCCAATGTTCATTGATGATTCTCCAGTATGTGTCTTAAACTATAGCTAACTGATGTAGAATTACTAAGTCTGCTTGAAAAATATCTATTGTTTCATGACTTTGAGACTTTACTCAGGATGAACTAAGATGCAAGTTTGAAATCATGAGCACTGACAATCAGAGTCCATGAATTCAGGTATAGAGTACTGTGTTCTTCCTCTAACCTGCTTACATTCCTAATAGGTTCCTCAGTACCTAGATAATAAGCTTATCAGTTAGCTATTACAGATTTATTTTGGTTCAGTACTTCAGGAGTAAACTCATCATGTACTACATCCTTATTGAGTGCATGAGAGTGGTATCCATTGGGATCCAGATCAGATTTGTAGTTTGAATCAAGCTATTTATTCTCTTCACATACTATAGAGTTGAGGAATAGGTCCATTTCTATATTATTCACTGGGCTCATAGAGGGAGCATATTATATGGTAGATGCAAGTACAATGTCCAGATTTATATGTATAGTTTATAGGTATTTCTTATATGCACCTATCTATATATATTTTCAGCTATAAAATAAACATTTCATAGTCATGGTAAAAGTCTGACTAGTAGTTGATCTTGAGGGTCCTCTCTATATTATAAAGTACAATGATAATATATAATATTGCTCTTAATATATATGGGTAGAATGCTAGATCAAGTAGTTAAGGGGTTTGCAAGTGGTGAACTGTAACTAGCATTTGAATGGGCTGTAGTTTCTTTCCCACAGAAGTATATTGGAGATCATTTTTCTCAGTTGATGTATATATCATTCTTTGTTATTCAACTGGAATCACTTAATGACCTAAACTCTTGGAGTACCAGAACTCTGAATTCTTGATTAATCTTATAAATAGTTCATGATCTTTTCAAATCCTTAGAGTATCACAGACTTGCATATATATTTGAAGTCCATACCAAGAATAATCTTACCATATTCACAGTATCTACAGTATTCACTGTATTCACAATATACACAATATACATAATACTGATAATATCAAGACTAACCCCTATTCAGATTGAGAATCCAATAATATAATGAAAATTGATAACAACCTGGAGTATATCTACATAGCAAATTTTGGAAAGGGCAAGAAGAAAGGTCAACCTGGATATAGCTATCTCCTGCCTGCTATTTCTTACAGAACATCTGTGTAGTTGAAAAATCAGTGAGTATCATATAAGATATCTATTGGCTTCCCAGATGATGCTCTAAGCAAAATACTCTATAATGCATTGCAAAAAATAGTCAGAGATCAGATAGCTGCTTAAGACTTTGCCAACATCCAAATTTTACCTGCTATCTAATTCTGTCAAATTGTGGATAGTATGAAGAGATTGCATCCAGTATATGATCTCCATGTAAGAGCACATAGTATAAATAACATGTCCAGATGCAGGAGATTGATGCGGCCATTGTTTAACTTATAAAGGACATTGGCAAGAAGTTCAAATTCACCATTCTTAGTAATCCTCCAGCTCTACACCCTATGAACATCCTGGGAGTTATCTTAGAGCACCTGATTATTAATGTAATGTTACCCTGGCTGCTACTATGTGGCCTAGCTAACTGTGATCCTACAATCCTAGCACCAAATGGAGGCTAGTTTCTGGCCCCTAAGATTCACCATATTTCCTCTCCCAAGGCAGTTCAGAACAAACTACCCATAATTACCCCAATTGCATCTTAGGAGGATATCTAAGTTGTCCTACTAGTGCCTACTCTACTGCACCCAGCTCCCCCTGCTTGTGATCTAATGCTGAACTATATGCTAACAAGTTAGTTCATTTCCTAATAAGTAGTATGATTTAGGTTTTCATGTACTAACTTAGAAAATATAGATTGGAATGCCCTACTTGGGTATCCACATGCAGTATATATGGTTTGGGTCTGTCCTTCTGTCAAGATATACCTATGGTCTACACTACACTGAAATCAAGACTGCAAATGCCCTTTCTAACTATTATCTACTTTATTGGCATCTTCCTCATGTATATAGAATATAGTTTAGATAGTTAGACTCCTATGAAATTACTGGGTTGTCAGCTATGATTATAAAATGTATACCTTCACACAAGATTCAATATATAGTTAGTACTATATGTGAAGATTAAAGAATAATACATGAGACTCCTAACAAACTAGTAGCTTGAGTAGACTATATATTCATTGATGGTGATTTACAGTAAGGGCTTAGTCCCTCTCAAATCCAGTTCTCTAGGATGCACTTGATCTCCTTGTGTAATGTTACCACAATAAGCCTGAGGGCAAAACAACACCACTAATGCTACCACTAAGGGAGTACTGGTATCTCACAGAAGATGTGGTGAATGATTGGGACATCAAGGCAGTCACATATATAGGACAGATGTATTTTAGGTGATTAGGACCTAATACATGAGTTAGCTACAAGCTGATTGACCAACCTGGTAAACTATAGGAAAGAGATAACTTTACTTGTTTACTACATCTATCATTCAGCTTATCATCAGATGTCTTAAAGGCTCTTGATAGCAGTAAGGACACTATTAGAATGTTACTATCCTCCCTTTCTTATTGTGCTGAGTCTCCTCCAAATCATGTCCCTTTAGTTGTCCAAACTAGAAGCTAGATGAATAGACAACCACCATTGGACTTTCTTCTACCTAGTAGTTAAAGTGACAAGGAATAAAAGTACAGCACTCCATTCAATATGGAAAACAATAAGTCTTGAAAACTAAAGAGACAGCAAGATATGAGTAATAGTTGGAAAGGTGATGAAATAGTTTCCATGGTATGTCAGTTGTTAGCTGGATCAAGCTAGATGTATAGTATATTAGCAGATTTCTTTAGCATTTCATAGAGTAGATGAAGGGAGCTTTAGTTTCTATCATTCAATTTCACATGTCATCTTCATGTCTGACCTTATTCTTAGTATCTATCATAGAATATTACTCACCTTACCTATCTGGGCCTGTTCTTGGCTGTTTACTTTTTTCCCAGCCATACAAAATCTTGGGTACCATGGTGCTATCACCCATCTCCCCTCCTTGCATTCAATTAATAAAATAAATGTGTAGTTCTATTCTTACTTGCTTCCTCATTATTTCTATACTTTTGTTTTCTTTATTACATTAATTTATCATTTTTCCTGTTCATATCTTCTCCTCTTTTATAGTTCCCTTGAGTATAGGTTTTACGTGCCTGGCACTATACATGTAACTGAGACTTAGTTAAAATTAACTGCATACTGAAGGTATATGGCAATACAATGCTCACGATCACCTTACATTTTCAACCTCTATCACAACTCGCAGAAATTCCTTTGATGGACCATTCACTAAATGTTAATTTCTACTATATATATACTTCAATTTTTTGATTTTTAGTTACATGATTATAGGATTGCTAGGGGAGTATCATTATTTTATCCAAAAACTTTCCTCTTCCTTTATTTGTGGTTAATATTATTATACAATAATATCAAACTATATCATAGTAAATATTATTGGAGTCAGAGTGGGACATCTCTTGGCATCAAGACTATACAATGTCTTTTAGCATCAGGGGTATTATCCCATATTATCTAATTATCTCAATGTATCAATTATATAATACTCTACATCATTGGAGGCCCAGTCATGTAACATCTCTTAGCATTTGTAGTATTGTGTGACTTAAAAGCTTATTTTATACATGTTAATATAAATATCAACTAAGACTCCACACTCATCATGATATGCCTAGAAGTATAATCTATAGTTCAATGATTTATAGCCAATCTAAATTTCTTTATTATTTATAATTGGTGATACTCTACATCATTGGAGGCACAGTCATGTATCATTCATCTTATCATTTGTATGTATCTGTGTGTCTTAAAAGCTTATTTTATACATGTTAATATAAATATCAACTAAGACTCCACACTCATCATGATATACCTAGAAGTATAATCTATAGTTCAATGATTTATAGCCAATCTAAATTTCTTTATTATTTATAATTGGTGATAAAACCAGTTAGCAATATGTATCATTCATCTTATTACTTAAATGTATCTGAGATATATGTCTTTAGCATTATTTACCTATACAGTGAAGTATACACCACTGGACTAAATGAATCTTATATCATCCTTGAACAATGTATTATCAGTTTCAATATCAGGTTATAATATTACCTTCCCATACCTAATAGAATATTTTTTTAGACCTTACAGCAAAAAAAAAAGAGGAGCATGTAGGTCATATTCAGAAAGAAATACTTGACCATAATTTTGTAAAGTCCACTATTATCTATCAGTGATATATGCTATCATAAGTTATAATTTCTTGTATAATATCTTCTTAAGTTTGGAATAATATATGAGGAGAATCTAATATGAGGTAATGAAAAGTATTGTCACAGAAAACAAGGGATATAAATTCAGGTAAAATATTTTGAATGGTATAAAGTGACATTAGTAAATGAGTGTGACAGTTTAGGTAAACAAAATAGAATATTACAAGGATGGTAAAATATTAATTATTTGTTTAAAGAGAAAAAATGTAAATATAAACTAATATTGAAGGGTAATACCAATTATACTCTTTATTACAACTAGAGAAGCAGTATTTTACTAAAATTGTAACTAAAGAGAAGGGAGAAAGATGTAATTACCTGTCAAGCTGATATTAGTTTAGAAATAAAAACTTTATAAAGGGTTGAGAAATAAGTTGAAACTTACAATATACTAGGAAGTAATAATGATTAGAGTCAGAAAAAATAGTATAAAAACTATCAGTATTATTGAAATAGGTTTCCTTTAAAACTTGAAAATATAAGTAACTGAGATGGAAAAGATAAAACATTACCTATTTTGTAAGAATATTAAAAGAAATATTAGAAGTAGAGAGGTTCCAGTTTATTGACTCAAAGAGGTTAATATGATAGTGTTAAATAAGAAGTAGAGTATTATAAAAGGGTTCAAAGTACTCCTTGTATATATATAGTATTTCAATACTAAGGCGGGTGAGAAATATGATAACATCAATAGTTTATCCTATCATGTATAATTAAGCTACCTGGTGCTATACTATAAATAGTATGTCTAAATATTTAAGAAAAATATTGCTTCATCTTATAGAAAATCTTACAATTAACTTTTAATTTCTTGCTCTCAGAATATTAGTCATTTTTGGATGTAAATAAAATTTGTTTTTTGTTGTAATATTTATTTTTTATTTTCTGATGGGATGATATTTAACCTTACTAGTATCAAGTTAGCTTATTATTTTATTACTGCAGTTTTTTGTCCTTTCTGATGCCAGATCTCTGTCAACTTGCATGTGGCACAAGGTGACCTCAGGTCAAAAATATGACAGCACCCACAGTTAGTCTACTGGTGTACAAACAACTATAGAAATACACATAGGGTATCACCCTTATGTATGTTTGTGAGTAGTAAAAGAAGTCACCTCATCCTATAACCTAAATTTCACTGCAACATCAAAATAGTTACAAAATATTTCTTATAGAACTCCACTCACAAGCTCTGTAAGTACACCCCTCCTTCCCTCCTTTCCTCCTTCCCTCCTTTCCTCCTTCTCTTCCCTCTCTCTATTTCTTTATCAGAGAAACAGTTACATGACATTTCTTATAGAGCCTACCTACAAGCTATATAAGAAGACACCTCTTTCTCTTCTTCTCTTCTTCTCTTCTCCTCTTCTCCTCTTCTTCTCTTCTTCTCTTCTCCTCTTCTCCTCTTCTCCTCTTCTCCTCTTCTCTTCTATCTCTCTATTCCTGCCAGATACCCACCCCATATTGTGCCATTTCTAGGCCCAACTCTCTTTTCCTTCTGGCTAGAACTCAGCCTTACTTTTTTTTTTCTTTTTTTTTTTTTTTTCCATTATTCTTCTATTATTCTTCTATGTGAAAATGGCAACTAAGAGGTTGTACAGACCACCAGTGCAAATGGCAAAGTAAGTACACTCTATCTAATCATTGACTATCTGTAGTAAGCAATATTAATCTTTTCTTTCTCTTAGGCACCACACTATTGTTCCTGCATTTTCATCCCAGACAAATAAAAGTTAGATAGGGAAGTAAGTACACTCCACCTATTTATTAACTAGTGACAATTATTAACCATTCTGTTTCTCTTAGATGTCCTACTATCTAGTCTTCTAGAAATGAAGTGCAGATAGGGAAGTAAGTACACTCTATATAATTATTAACTAGTGACCATTATTAACTATTCTTTTTTACTTAGATATCCTACAATCTAGCCTTCTGGATGTGAAGTGTAGATGGAGAGGTAAGTACACTCTATCTAATTATTAATCAGTGATAATTATCAACATTTCTTTTCCTCTTAAACCTACTGTGTAGCTTTCCAGAAGTGAAGTGTCAATGAGGAAGTAAGTATACTCTATCTAATTATTAACTAGAGACAAATATTAATGTATTTCTTTTTCTCTTAGACATCCCACTACCCAGCCTCATAAAAGTGAAGTGAGAACTGAGAAATGCAGAACTTTACTGCATACAGTCACAGATGAAGTTAGAGCTGAGAGAGTATAGGTAGTTATTTGTACTTGCTGTTCATCTTCATATGTCCTCTAACATTTAGCTAATAATTAATCTTTCATGTGAGCAGTTAGGCAATGCAGAATGCAATAGAGAAACTATCCTTTTAGCTGAGAGTGGAGGATTTCCTGTAAGTAAAATGTAGCCATCACACATCTGTCAGAATCTTTTAATCTAACTCTTACACTTCAATTAGGGGGTCCTACAGTAACACAATATATTCCAAAAGTTAGTGTAGGTTCTTGAACCCTTGTGCAAGTACTACTGTATACAGTGCATAGCACTGCATAAGGAGATTAGGCCCTACCTAGTAGTATGCTACTTGGACCTCCACTACCTAACTGACTCCAAATTAGAGTTAGAGATACATGTAGAATTTCTGTAAGAGATTGTTCTCCGTACTACTATTTCTTGATAGGTAATGTTATTGTCTCACCTTTTTCTTTACTTGTATGGTGCTAAGTATGTAACTTGTAGCTATTAGCCCAGAATTGGATTTCAGAGTGACTACATCTTTTTTCTTTTTCCAACTAGGATAATTACTTCTTGCTTGTATTCCTTCAAAGCCAATCAGTGACCTCCCTACTCCAAACAATATCACACAATGACTACACCCTCAAATAATGCTCACATCATTCTGGTCTGCTGTTTTATTTGTACTTGCATTTCATCCTTCTGCATAGTATATTGTCAGATAATTTACCTCTCATTAGAGGGCCACTGTAACTACACACAAGTCAGAGAGTCATTCCATGGTAAATCCAATAGCTTACCAAAGTGTGGTGAATAAACTTGAAGGAAGATGGTATGTGTGAAGTATTAAAGGGTTGATTATTATTGATTACCAATATACTTACTTTAATAGGTGGCTGCAGTCAATGACCATACAAATAGAATAGTAATTTAATCTATAAGGAACATAATTAAGAGAATGATAAAAGAATTTATATGATCAAAAGATATGGCAATGATGGGCTGGAGTTCCAAGGGTAATGAATAAGTAAAGAAAAGTGTAGGATCTTTATAGAAACTATTTAGTAAAAGTGAAATGGATGGAAACAGAGAAGAAATAAAAAAGAAACTAACTAATGTGATGAAATCTACCAACATCCTATATTCTTCACTAGCAACTAACAACTAATACAAATCTAGTATATCTAACTCACATCTATAACAACCTTGTTCTATCATCTATGTCTAACATATCAAACTGTACTATATTTATTATCATTATGATTGTATATGCTAATGCATTATGAAGAGGTCCACTAATGTACTCACTATATATCTAGTATATTTAACAGTATGAATACCTTCAAGAGTAATAGCAGAAGTATGATGTGCAATACAAGCAGCTTTATAAGATAATTATGCAATAAGTTCAATAATATATAGCCCTTACTAGGAAATCTCTATACTCTTTATTCCTATTCTTATTCTGATTTATTTATTGTGTATTGCTTTAAACAAAAGAATAGAAAAGCTGAACTTGCAATAGAATTCCAACATGCAGCAAGCAATAGGTATATAATATCCATACATCTCTGATAAGTTCTTGCTGAACATTCTACTACAGAATAAAGAGTCTTTTAGACTATGATGGAAAGAAAGATTGAGGGTATTTACCATACCCAAAAGAGACTTAATATCATGTGAAAATAATCAGAGTTTAAGGTTATTCTAGGACCTGAAGTCAAAATACAGCATCTCATTCCTAAACAAGTTACCAACTGAGTCTCAACTGTGTACTATGCAGCATTAAAGTATGCTCATAGTAATGATGACACTATAAGCTTAAGAGTGGCTGATTATGCTATAAATGAGTTTACTGCACTGGTGATATTTCTTAAATTGTAGAGTTCTTAACCTGATGCATTACCAGAAATGGAGGAAGCAGAGGAGGATACTCTAGGTAGTCTTATAGAGGATAATATGGAGAGAACTATGGTGGTTGATATGAGAGGAGTTATGGAGGGCCATAAAGAAGGAGCTGTAGTGGTGGATATAGAGGAGGCTAAGGAGAGTGATAGAGGAGGCTGAGTGATGGACTTAGTGTGGGTTACAGAAGACAATACAGAGGGGACAGTGGATACAGCTAATATCATTTATACAGAAGCAGCTTGGTACTATGATCCAGCTCAGTGCCAAGTATGCCTTTCAAACCTACCCTATACAGCATGAAAACTATTGTGGAGATTGCTTAGGTGAACTAAATAACCTTAAAGTTTTGATGATACTATTGATCAAGGAAGCAAAGAAGGTTGAAGTAGAAAGAAGGATTCAGAAGGCCATCTAAGATCACCAATACAGTAATGAACCCTTAATCTGATCTTCAGTGGTAAAATTTGGTATTACCTACTCAACATTGCAAGGAAGGCTTAAGGGAAGGCAATCATAGGTTGCTAGACATTTCCAGTTGTAGGTATTATCTGAATATGAAGAAAATTCCATTGTTGACTGGTGTGAGCAGCTGGATGAGTAGTGGCATCCAGTCTCTTTAGCTGTAGTTAAGGACATAGCACAAGCAATTATAGCTCATCAGGTAAAATACTACTGGCAAACATTAGGAAAGCACTAGATTAAGCAATTTTTCCAGTACCATCTAGTCTTGGCTATAAACCTAGGAATTAGACTTGATCATCCAAGAGCTCTTGCCAGTAATTTGGTGGTGTTGAAGGATTATTTCAATAAGGTATAGGAGTTTCCTATTATCTATGAGGATAACTACTAATTCTCAATCTAGCTTCAGAATCTCATCAAATTTTATAAGATATTATATTCAAGCATGTACAATATGGATAAGAAGGGCTTTATGATAAGGATAGCCTTGCATTGCAAGATTATCTGTAGAAAAGATCACCATTCTCCAGAATCAACACAAGATGGTGTAACATGTGTACATGTTCTGGCAACTGTATACTAGTTATACTTATTTTTTGCTTTGTTATGTTATTTCATTTGTTCTTGCTTATGTCGATTGATTGATTGTTTCACTGCTGTTATCATTAGGATTCCAGTAACTTGTTATGTTTAGATTAGTTATGCTTTTGTACTGGCAAGGATTTACCCTAGGGATTCCAAGGGAATGAATGGTCATGTATATTGGCGGTAGAGATAAGGCTTGGGTGAAGGGTTACCTTGGACTTTCAAGGATTCTGGTAGGATCACAAGATTCCAGTAGTATGCACTTACCGGTAATGACAGAGGTTATGGGTTTTCAAGAACCTCTCTCTTTGGTAGAGGAAATCATATATTTAAGACAGGCTTCTTGACTAGCAGGAAATGCCAGACTTTAGACACAACCTAGATAAGAAATATACTTGGTTGAATGGCAATTCTCTTGCTCCCTTTCCCCTTGCTTCTTCTAAGACTTTCTTGTCTTTACCTCTCTAGTCTCCCTTAGAAATTGAACGCTAGTTGACCTACCAGCAATCCCTATTGTATTAGTTCATACAAGTTACCACCTGTTACAGATAGTTCCTGGGAATGGGTTACTGCTATTGAAATAGTATCTGGTGATGGCCATATCATCTGTCCTATAATTATCAGCAAAGACCAAGTCTACTATATAGGCTAGTATGTAAAGTGAAAAAAAAAAAAATATAGCTACCTTCGGCATATTGGAAAAAGCCTGGAGTAATGAAGGTTTAGGGTTAAAGTTGTTGAAGGAGGTTTTTAACATGGAAACCTTGGCAAGGTAAAGTTTACAACAAATAGTATGTTAATTGCTCAGTAGGTTGTAACTATATAATGCAGGTAATGAATATTGTCTTCTTATCCTGGATGGGCTTACCTCTAATTTTTTTAATTGGGAATTTTTTAATTATTCCCTGAAAGCAAAAGTCCTCTCTCTTTGCCTGCCCACCCACTCTATACTCCTTCTGCAACTGGTGGATATTAGCTTATTTAGCTCCCTCTAGAACTATTACAGCAATTGCCTCAATAGTCTTATTTAAAAAGGGTATGCTGGTATGAACATAGGAGAATTTTTACTGTTTTTACTAGCTTTCTCTCCATATACTAATCCAGTTTTCTTTTTTTTATTAAAACTACTCTATTGTACAATAGAATTCTTATACCTACTTAGAGACTAGCATTTACCCTAGAAAACATCCTAAGTACATAGGAAGCAGCAGGAATAATTCTCTTTAATCCTTGCCAGGCAATAGGAATAGAAAAGGGGAAGAAAAAAATAGTTACACTAGGAAAAGGCTTGGCTGATGAGGTGACTCCTCATATTCCTAAAACATAATGCACAGTTAGCTATATCACCAGAATGGTGGCTTCCTTAATAACTAGGACTATATCTGCCTCCCTGAAGTTGAAAGCACTCTTGTCTGACCTTTCTGAAGGCTTCCAACAAACAATTACTCACAAGATAGTCATGGAGGAGACCCACTGACAGTACTGGCAGCTAATGGGAAAATGAAAGAAAAAAAACACCTAAGATGGCTACAAGTTTATGGAAGCTATATTTGTTACCTCAGAAATGGTTCTGATGTTACAGGAGGAGTAGGAGAGATTGGATGTAGCTAAGGCTGCTTGGATTGGTAACCATAGAGCACACTTACTCAAAAAGCTGTTAGGCATATGGAAAAAAATGGGACAAATTTACCTGGCCTTTACTCAGGACTATTTCGACCATACCCCTGCAGCCCCCATGTAGGGACCAAGTGTCATCACGGTATTACGCCCAAGTTGCGTCCCAACAGTTTAGCAACAATAAATGAAACCTACAGCATAACACTATATACATCGTCGCCATCCATCTGACCAGAGGCTGTCAGTAGGATATATGAGAGGGTCCTTGCGGCGACTCATGACAAGTGACTCGAAGGAATTCGGTTAAGCTTTGAGTAAGTTATTATCCTGTACATTAGTGGTTAAGTATTATGGCTGATATGTGATGGGACAATTTTTGGAAGAAACCATTAGTGACCTGAATATTGTGAGCCTATGACACCAAAGGGTAGCCATAGAGCCAAGTCTCTTGCTTTAGAAGAAGTAGCACCCTAAGAGGGTCTGCTTGAGAATCGGTATGACAGATTTTCACCCAATGAGCTATTGGCTCGATACAGGGTCAAAAGTCCTTCATGCCAGATGGGCTTTGTGATGCATAAAAATCCAATGCAATAGCTATACTCATTCATTAAAGCTGATCACTTTATATTTTGAGGCAGAATGATTGGTATAGTTGCTATCAGGTTGGGATACTCAATATAAGTTCATATGGCAGAGAGATCGAAAACTACCTACTGGTGGAGTATTTACACCTCCAGAAATGATAGGAGTTTGAAGAGATCAAAGCTAAACAGGTCAAATATTCTCAGGGTCAAGAGTGTTCGCACTCAGGAAAAATAAGAGGTTTTTGGTAATGGTACTTAGATAGTATGGGAGTTAGTTGAAGCCCACAATAACCCAGATGCGGAATATAAATATCAAGGTACTCCCAGCTATTAAAAACATCAAGCAATGGAGAAGAGATCTTATTAATATATTTATTATTTACTCTTGAAAAATTCATTACACACAAAAAAATCTTTCTGAGCCTACCTTGATGATCTTCATCTTTATCTTACTTTACCTACTTTACTTCAAGAAGCATATAGCTTAGACCAATGGACAACATCTACGGTTGGGCTACCCCATAATAAAAACCTCCCTGTGACCAAAACAGCTGCTCTGGCTGGTACTTCTGCTAGGGAAAACAGAGGGGCAATGGCACTGATCATTGTTGAGGTGGTTGTGACAGATAAGGCACAAGACCTTTGGGAAGAAATGGAGGTATTGGAGGTTGGTGGTGATACTAGTAGTGAAGATAGTTGGAGGGTAGTCCAGGATATAATTCTGGTGAGGAAGAAACCTTAATTGTCGCTGTATTAAAGGAATTCTGTCCATTGGAGGATTAATTAAGCTTCCATTATCATAAGCATATCACCATTGATTGTGGGAAGGTAGATAATGCTTGAATTCAATTGTTTTTGGATCAGGAGAGGCACTAGGACCCCCTCCTAATGTGGTACCCATTGCACCATCAGTGCTGAGCTGGATTTGGGTTAAGAGTTATTTCAATCTAAATGATGTTATTGAAGGGACTCTGGGGGAAGCTAGGGTGGAGAAATGGACATAGAGGCCATGGTGGCCTTAACCTTTATGCTAACCCTTTAGATAGTTAATGCAAGGACTTCATATTCCTTTATTATCTTTAAAAATTGCTAGTTTATGGATGCAATAAAGCTTTGCATATGGGAGTCCGCTTGGGCTGCCATACTCCCGTAGCTGAGCTGAAGTTGGACACCCACATAGAGCAGTGATCACTAGGCCAATAAATGGGCATATCCAAAGTGCCAAGCTGAGCAAAATCATTCCATATACCATACTAGAAAATAAGTAACTAGGATAGGAAATTTATCGCCACCTGATAACTTCCAGCTTAAAGTAAAAGATTATGAGGCGGTAGTATAAACACCTCTGGCACGAGAGGATGTTGATCTCAACATGCCAGACACCAAGCATGGCCTAACACCGCTCTGTTGGGCTGCTCGGAATGGCCATGAGGCAGTAGTAAAAACACTTTTGGCACGAGAGGATGTCCGCACCGACACGCCTGATAAGTTGAACAAAACTCACCTCACCTGGGTGCTTTCTAGAGGACACAATCAAATTGTGATGATGCTAGAGGAAAGGATCAGTTGCAGCTCCGACCCAGTTCATGATGGAGGCTAAGTAGTAACCACGCAGTCTGCTGTGCACGCACAGCAGTATGCTGCGGGGATGCTGTGTGGAGGTGATCATCTTGGCCCCAACATCACAGACCTCGCGGGACCAAATGTGAATTTATCAACTAACACAAAGACGCGTAAATGGATATTGGGCTACGATGAATGACTCTTCCTTTCTTGACCGCCACTGCTTCTTAGCTGAACAAAGATGCTTACCTTCACCTACCCCCAAGTGGCCGCCAAGGTTTTCCATCGTTTCCGGAACCTGCACCCATCCTCATAGCCTTCAATCAACTCTCCTGGTTACATTAGCTTGGTATTTCATAATCTCCTCTTTCTTTTGAAATTTACACATTCCTCATTACATCTTTCTTTGCAACCAATCATATTCTCATTCCATTAATAATTCTTGAGGTATGGGATAACATGGCCTTGATAGATTCAAATGTAAATAGAGTCTAATACAGGGTGTTTTCTAGTTTTAATTCCTTCTCCCCTGCTCCTTTACATCCCTACATCTTTCCACCTTCTTTTCTTTTTGTTTTTGATTGGCGTTCTGGTTGGGCTTGCTGTATCTTCTCCTTTTTTTTCTTGATCCTCATCCTTGCACTGCTGAATCTTAGTTTTGAGTTTTGTTGACAATGGTGTACTACATATGGTATTGCCGTGAAATTGCTCTCAATTGAACCTCAGTATCAAGCCAATGAAGCTCATTTATATGTTGACTGATATTGTATGATAGCCCATCTATCTTTTCCCCCTGATTCATCTCTCAATGCCCCTCCAGTACTGTACAAGTAAGTTAGAGATCAATTCTCTTTTAATAAACCTTCCTACCGCCATACTACGATACTAGTTCATTCATTCATTATTATGATTAGTTCGTTTATATTGGGGAAAAAAAAAAAAGATTTGGAAGAAAGGAAGGTAGAAGTGCTGGTTTATGTATGGTTCAGGTAGTTATTCTAGTCACTGTTCATGATATAGTATGATATCATGCATGCGAATGTCCGGAATTTAGGTACTATACTGTATTAAGTTAGGATATACTTTCTTTCTTTCTTTCTGTCTCTCTTTCTTCCATGTGACTTGGGAATGTACAGTCGTGTCTAATAAGTCTTCACATGGTCCCTGGCAACAGCACCACCACAACAAATGGCAACGGCAACCATAAAAAAAAAAAAGATATGAACTCAATTAAAAAATAGGTTATAGTAGAAATAAAAAATAACAATTTAACATGCTACCATTTTGTATGACCTCCATCTGCATCCAGTAGTGCCTGAAGTCTTTCAGGCATTCTCTCAATCCACCCATCCAATGTCTCCTAAGGAATCAGATCTCACTCTTCCTTTGCTGCCTGAAATAATTTAGCAGCACTGTGAGGCCTACTTTCCACCTTGGAGAATCACTTTCTGAGGGCTCTTTTCAGAAGTGCCTAGGCATTGTCAATTGGATTGACATCTGGGGAGTTGGGGGGCCAAGGCAATCTTTTATATCCACATTCCTCTTACAATTTTTTATTTTCCAACCCAGCATGCCATGGTACATTATCAGCAGCCATATAGATAGTTTTCTGGAGCTCTGTTTATCCCTTCTATGAAGGGAATAAGGTATGGCTGGTGAATCTCAGTTGCATATTGGTGGGAGTTGAGGCCAAGTCTATCTTTTTTGCCAGTTCTTTCCTCCTCAGTCCTCCTCCTGACAAGAATTAACTCAGTCTTTCCTCCATGCATAATTGCAGCATAGACACCTATATTGGTGCACCCTGACTTAAAGCTGGGCTTTAAGTTTTTTTCTTCCAGCTCTTCACCAGGTCTAAGTCTAACCTTTCTACCCACTGGATTTGGATCATATTCAATAGTGGCTTCATCAACAAAAACCACCCACTTCCAAGCTCTTGTCCAGTTCTTCCTAATTCTACCAAATGCCTTCCTCTTCTCCTTCTGTCCTTTCCTCCAAAATGGGTTTTTTCTAGGTATCTTGAGCTTAAAACCAGCTTCACCAGAGATCTTATTGATAGTATCTTTGCCAAGTCCAATATTAGCTTTTTCAGTAATATCTCTTAGAGCTAAATGAGGCTCAGCATCAATAATATCAAGAACCACTTTCCTTTTGGCATCAGTAATCTTTGTTGGTCTGCCAGATCTGGGGGAATCATGGGTGTTGCCATCCTGGATTTTGGCCCTTCTGACCACTGATGCAATGGTTGCCTTGGGGATATTTATCTGCTTAGAAATTTTATCATACCCCATATCAGTGTGCTTATATAGGGCATAAATTTCTCTATTTCTATCTTGTCTAAGTCTTTTAGTATGTGGTGGAGCCATGGTAGTGCGGAGTTGTTCGGTTGATGGGGTAAAAAGTGGTTGCTTGGCAACCATGTGAGGACTTATTAGACACGACTGTACATCACATCATGCTGGGATAAACTCCATAGCGACAAAACTCTTGACACCATTCTCATGGATAAGTACCAAATAACCCATTCTTTAGCAGCCACAGCATGAACACCAGAAGGCGTGTGGGGTGTCAATAAACTTCAAGATCATACAGTATTACTCAACTACCAGAGCGCACAAAAATGGCAGAATACCCGACCAAACAGATATAAACATCTGATTATTTCTAGGATTAACCCATGCTTTCAACAGAAAAACCAAAAAATTGTTTATGTATCTATATTTAGTAATGGGTGGAACATTTGAGTTCGAATTTAGTATGGGCATTCAGATATGCAGACTATTTGCCATCCAAATTTTAATCACTGTGTTTGGGTTCTACATGCTAGTAACTTGCACCATCCTGTAAGATGATTTTACACATTGCGTGGAGGGTAGAGGTGGGAGGGGGGATGGGGATTTGGTGTTGCATGACTTAGGGGCTGTTTGGCGTGATGTGGTTGGGCTTCCAAATCATGGTTGCAGACCAAACCATGGTTTGAAACTACTGGCCTGTTTGGTGGACATTGTTTGCAAACCATAGTTCGCAGAAACTAGTTCTTAACCCTTTTGCAATTCACCACTGAATCGATATTTTTCTCTGAAATTAGGCCAAAATATTCTACACCTTTTTGATGTGATGTGGTTTCAAACCATGGTGTGTACATATCTTCCAGCCATAGTTCCAGAACCATGGTTTGTAACTGACCGCATTTTCCAACAACGTCATGCCAAACAGCTCCTTAGTTTTTACAAAAGAATGTCATGCTGGAGGGATATGGTATTCAGGCTTGGTATGCAGGTTGGTATGCAGGTAGATAATGGGAAGGAGAGGGGGTTACTAAGGTATCACAGCTGGGAAATTAAGAAATTTTCTGAATTGGCATGGTGGAAGAACTTAAGTTGTTGGTTCACTGAGCTGAATGGATGAATAGTCATATACGGTACGGTACTAAAAGCACTTCCTTCCATCCAAATACTCCAAACAAAAAAACAAGCCATCCAATGGGTTAACCCGGGTCGAAAAAGTGCTGACCCGACCTAACCCAATCCAAGGAAGCATAACCCGGGTTTCCCCAATGAACCCATTGGGTCAGTGCAGAAGTGAAAAGAGAAAGTAGTTAAGGCCCTGTTTGGCAAACCACTTTTATGCCATTTTTTTGTCCATAAAAAAGTTTTTTTTATTGGGGGGGTGTTTGGCAAGACCAAAAAAATGCCATATTTTTTATTTTTCTTGTATTTTTTATGCCATATATCCACCACACTTTTTTTAAGTACAAGCATAGAGGCGTTAGGCTGATGAGATGAAGGAATAGAAAATTTTTATGACTTTTATTCCCTTTTAATATGAACATGAAATACTCAATAGAAGGCAAGATTTTTTTATTTTTATTTTTCATGGGCTTGATTCTTACATATAATATAGGGTATGTCAAAAGTATAAGGGCAACCTGATTTTTTTCACAACTGCTGTGGATTAGATGGTAAATAATTAGGTCTTACAATCAGGGTTATCAAATAAAATAGTATCATGTCCATATTTATTCCTTGGCATTTATGCAAATTTTGCCTTGCCGAATGCTCATATTTTCGGAAATATGCCACTTTTTTTTTTATACATCATAATATATGCTATTTGCAGCTTTTAGGCCATAAAAAATATGGACTTGCCAAACAGGGCCCGAGAAATATATAATATGTATTATTAGTATTAAATTCTTATGATACAGGATTGATGATGAGGATAAGGGATTGTTAGAAAGTATCACAGGAGGCGAGCATGACAGTGATTGCAGAAGTGAATACTTGATTGATTGTTATAGTTAAAGAATAAGTTGAGAGAGACCAAACGAGGGAACAAGAGAGGAAACTTAAGTAACAGGACTAGGAGGCAAACACAGGAGGGTAACCTTGTAGTAACATGACACAGAATGATTACATAATTATTCCAGGTTAGACGCGCAACCATTATTTCTAACAGGGATGGTGGAAGTAGCAAGTGATTGGATATGACCCAGGGAAGAATAGCCAGTGGTGTACTTGGAAAACTTGTAGGAGAATTGTTCTCAACCTGAAGTTACTTTATATTGAACTTTTTAAACCCTCAGAGAGAGTGATAATCCAATACCAGTAATCACTCTTAAGCCTAGTTTTTCACCGGACTATTCTGATTTAGAGAAGCTTCTGCCTTCACCTTTCTACTAATAGTAAATACTGTTTCAGAATTCCGCATGCTCAGACTATAGTTTTCCATAGTAAAATAACAATTACTGCATTCCAAAATATTACTAAAATTTCAAAGCAAATCGAATAATATTGGGTGGGTTCGTTGGGTAGCCCAGGTTTGGCCCACATCAACCCCGACCCAACCCAAGGAAGGAACCCAACACAAGGAACCCGACCCAACCCAATGAACAACCCGGGTTAACCCACCCAAGGCCCAACCCATTGGATGACTTGAATGCAAACCTACAATCCTGGCAACAAAAGAAATGTGCCCCCCAAGGCTTCCCATACAAAATCCCGATCCTCAATACCCACCTATCCAGCACCAAAGTGTGAAAAAGAAAAAAAGGAAACTGAGAATTCTTTTGGACAGAGAGTTCAAGCTGCACCACAGTCTCATATAGTTAAAAGTTAGGTTGCAGAAATCGTTCGGCAAAGCTTGAGAGTCTGAGTTCTGAAGATGAAGGTTGCAACCTAGGCCAAGGCTAGTGTTTGCCACGAGCTGGCTCATGAGGAAATAGGCTTGAGTGGATTTGTTAGTAGACACGGGATATCACTTGCTTACAGATACCTGTTAAGAAAACCTTTTCAGATATTAAACTTTTCCCCGCTTCCCAGCATCAACCAAGATCTTTATTGAGATACCTGACATTCTCCCATCTACTTCCATCTTACCCCTTACAAGATTTGAGGAGAAAGATTGAGGAAAAAAACATCGCAAGAGCTCGAGCTGGCTGGGCTCGGGGAATAGGCTGGCTCGAGGGGGGCTAGCCTTCGAGCTTCTCAGCTCGTGGTGAACACTAGCCAAGACCACAAGTAGTTTGGGATTTTTCACAGTGACGAAGTGAGCTCACTTCATGTCGCTTCATCAGTATGTACTGTACTCAGGCGCGAATTAAAATTGAAACATTTATATGTTAATGTCTTAATGAATCTCCTTTATATTATCAAGGTTTGGAGTGCGGAGCCTGTTGTGTTTATTTGTGGTAGCTAATTAGGAATCGGCATTTTGTATGGAAAACCAGGGGGCACATTTCTTGTTTACCAAGCTCGTACTGTACATAAAAGAAAATATAAAAATGGACAATATCCGTCATTCAAAAAAAGTGCAAACCAATAATGAAAAACAAAACGAAAAAAGTCAAAAACTACGCCATAGCCTCCACTAAAAACCCCTTCTCCCCCTCCTTCACTTCAACCTTTGCCCACCGAACGATCCAATCGCCAACCGCAACCCTCATCCTCTCAGCCGTAGCTGGAGAATCCAACTGCAGCACTTCCAACCCCTCCTTCTCAACCGCAACACTGGCCCTCGCAGCCTTCACCGCCTCCCGGAGCGCGAACAGCACACTAGCTCCCAAAAACAACGGCGGTTCGCCAATCCCCTTGGAGCTCTGAATACTTCTAAGCTTCGCCCATTTCACGCCCTTCAGCAATCCAACATTAAAGACCTGCGGGATATCCGCGAATCCTGGAATCTTGTAAGTTCCGGGTCCGCGTGTGAATAATTCGCAATTCTTCTGCCAGAGCGTTTCTTCCATCGTGAATAGCCCTTGACCTTGTACGAATGCGCCTTCGATCTGGCCATAGTTGATGGCTGGGTTGATGGCGTGGCCGGCGTCCATTTTTATGTCGGTGCGGACACCCGTGTGTGAGCCGGTGAGCACGTCCAATTCCACTTCGGAGATGGCGGCGCCCTGCGTGAATTAGAAGTACATTGGCAGTGGGTTGACGTAGTTTCCCCAGATGTAGCCGATCGTCGGCATTTTGTAGTATCTGTTGGCGCTAAGGTTCATGCGCTCAAGGTAGGCTGCGTGGGCGAGGGTTTTGAGCGGTGCGTCGGCGCCGTATTTTTGGCAGAAGCGTTCGAGGCATGCGTTTAGTTGCTGGCAGGCGTGCTGGACTGCCATTCCGTTGAGGTCACTGCCGCAGGAGGCTGCGGTTGGGGAGGTGTTGGCTACGGTGTTGGAGGAGGTCTCGGAGGTGAAGATTGCGTCTAACGGGCAGTTTAGTTCCAGCGCTGCGATTTGGCACATTTTAGCGTACAGTCCTTGACCCATTTCTGTTCCACCGTGGGCGAGGAGGACGGAGCCATCATTGTAGATGTGCACCAGCGCACCAGCTTGGTTCAAATGCACTGCTGTAGAAAAAGATAGGCCAAACCTCGTGGGGATTAAAGAAATTCCCCGCTTCTTTCATTTATACGTGTGGTTGAACTCCTCGAGTTGCTGAACGCGGGCATCATAGTCGGATTCAGCCTTCAATTGAGTAATAATCTGCGGAACGTGCCAGTCTTCCAGAGGTTGAAGGAAGGGCGTCAACTGGCCCTCCTTGTACAAATTCTTCCACCGGAGTTCGTCGACCGACATTTCCAAGTAATCGGCGATAGCTGTAATGATGCATTCTGCAATATATTGACCTTGTGGAGCACCAAAGCCACGGAAAGCAGTGTTAGAGTGAGTGTTCGTCTTGCAGACGTGGCCTCGGAGGTGAACATGCGGAATCCAGTAGCAGCTATCCATGACGACTCCACTGAGATCTTGAGAGTATCTAGCATTGTTGTAGACGTCTGCATCAAGGACTTGGAGCATTCCGTCTTTTGAAACACCGACCTTCCAATGTGCCTGGAAGGGATTTCGTTGACCGGAGGTCATCCTATTACCATCATCAGTATCACACGAGGAATCATAGATAGGAGAAAAACATACATATCCTCATCACGGTTAAGCATGCACCTAATCGGCCTTCCAACTTTCTTCGCGCCGACCCCAAGAATACAAGCCAACTGCATAGACCTACTCTCCTTACCACCAAATCCACCACCCATCCTCTTGACGTTCGCCACAATCCTAGAACTAGGGACGCCAGTAACCTGTGAAACAAACTCTTGTGTCTCCATGATATTCTGAGTGCTAGACCAGACTTCCATCTCCCTGTCTTCCGGTCTCGGGATCATCGCGGCAGCATTGGTCTCGAGGTAGAAGTGCTCCTGTTCATCCTAGCAACGCCTTCATAGACAAAGTCACAATCTTTGAAGCCTTCAGCAGTTGGCTTTCCTCGAATGAGCATTTTTCCATGCGGGAAGAATGATTTCACAGCAATTGCCTCGGAGATGGTCAAGATGGGCGGTAACTCCTCATACTGAACATCAACCAATTGTGCCGCGGCCTGAGCAATAGCCGCAGACTCGACATACACCATACTAATCGGTTGACCATGCGAGTGCACAAAGTCCTTCGCAAAGAATGGCTCATCTTTCTTGACGGATCCCCAGAGATTGCGCTCGTCATCGAGGTCATTGATATCGACGAAGCCGGCCACACCGGGTACTTGTAGTGCAGGGGCGAAATCGACTTTGACAAGCTTAGTGTGAGCCTTCTTCGACAACACAAGACCTCCGAAGAGCTGGCCTTCAATATTCGGCATATCATCGATGTACTCGGCTTCCCCGGTAGCCTGTTTCAAACCGGACAAGTGCGGGATTTGCTTCCCAACAACTCTCTGCTCGTAGGGGTTGTCATTATCCCTGGATCCATATGAAATACCGCGGTGAATCTCTTCAATGATCTCATGATCGACTTGCTGTTCTTGGGTTCCAAGCTCCAATTGTGCAGCGACTTCGTGCCAGAAACGGAACAAGAACGAGAATGCAAGCGTCTTACGGTAAGTCGGCATACCACCGGGCACGGTAAAGCCAAGCGGGGAGTCCTTGAAATAATTAGCCCATCATGAAATATAATTCAGCAGGGTTACGGTTACCTTTTCCATTGCCGCCACGGCATCTTCGAGGACGGTATTGTCAAACAACTTCTTGCCGAGGAGTGCCTCCATAGAG
>ML120612.1:46516-58545 GCA_003788595.2 Choiromyces venosus 120613-1
CACCAACATATACCGACACTCCATACTTCTCGTGCATGAACTTAACTTCAACCTGCACTTCACTGCTCCCAGCGACAATCTTTGCAGACGGATACGCGTGTGGGAGCTCAACGAGTTGCTCAATAGTAGTAGGCCTAAACCAGACCTTTCCTCATTCCCGTAGAAGATGGGCTGCTTAGTGTGCTTCCTCAACACAGGTGGGTAGATAATCTCGGTATGTCGCTCGTAAGACTTATAGTTGAATTGCGGGAATGGGTATTTACCCCTGAGTACATCGACTTCGGTAGTCGCTTTATTCCCACCGGGGGGTAATTGACAACGGTCATCGTGCCTGCAAGTTTTCAGCGGAGGGCCATACGTAGCGCTGGAAAGTGGGACTTCTTCGGTCTCTGTGATACTAGTTTCACCGGGGCTCTCCGTTTCATCACTCGAGCTCTCATCCGCCGACGGCTTTGCTGCTGCAGCAGGTGTATCATTACAGCACCCGCCGGGATGTCCGCAACTGCCAGTTCCGGAGATGTAATTCCAGCCCAATTCCCCTTCAACTTTTGACTTCTTCCCTCAAACACAACGCCGCCCAAGTCTTCCCTGACCAAGCTCTTCAACGCATCAAGGATGGGTTAATACCCCATAAACCGACAAAGATTCCCATCCAGCATTCCTCAAACTCCACCATGGGGCCCCTCACTGTAGTTCAATACCAAGTGACGTCACGGGATAAGACTAATCTTGCAGAAGCGCATATAGACTCATGACGATACCAGGCGTGCAAAAGCCACACTGGGATCCATGCAGCTTTGCAATTCATTCTTGTAGTGGATGAGGATTCGCAGTGGTACCGAGTGCTTCGATTGTGATTACGTGTTTACCCTCCACTACCCAAACCCATTAGCATAGTACAAACACAACCGCAGAGGGGAATTAAAGAAAGAGATAGAGAGAGGAAGAAACAAACCACAAGAAACCAGCGCCAAACAAGCATTAACCGCCAAATGCTCTCCCCTCCCATCCCACGAATCCCGCACAACAACAGTACAAGCCCCACACCTGCCCTATCGACACCCCAACTTCGTCTCCTGAGTTTCCGCTACAAACAGATATAGTTCAATAACGTCGCTTCAGGATATACACTTGTCAAAGTAATTTTCGTGCCGTTGAGGTAGAAGCACCAGCCCGAGGATGCGCACGTGTCCCGTACGCGTGAGGATAGAGCTTTATTCACGGTTGGTTGGGCCGCAGAAGTTTTTGGGAGGTCCTTGGTTTTTTTTTCTTCCCTTCCCTTGGTAAACGAGAAAGTAAAATGAAAAAGGGAAAAAAACAATTAAGATTGGCTAGAAAGGATGAAGGTCGATGGCAGAAAGGAAGGAAAGAAGGTCAGAGCTTTACTTTGCTTTTACATGCCCACCCCGGTCAAAATAAGGTACAAGTAGCATAGAGGTACAAGTTTGAGCGTTGCAATGAATGTACCTTCAACCCAACTCTGTAGAAGTAATTCGCTGCTTGGCTTTCACAACCCATCTCTACGGCGGATCAAGTACTGTAGACATCGAGTGCAAAAAAACTTTAGTGAGTAGCAACCGATACCACACCTCAATCCTGAGGCCGGGTAACCTCCCCCCTAATGACTTCACCGACCCAACATAGCCAGAAAAATTCAAATGTAAGAAAAAATGGGTAATATTATCTTGTGGATTTGCTGGTGGTTTTTCCCTTGTACGTGATCGCACCCCTCGAGCAAGAAGCCTCACAATTAGAGGGAGGAGAAACCTCATTATCCCCTAAACCGCTGAAACATTCCAACCACATTTAAAATGTTGAATACCAACTTATTTGAGTAATCGTGATAGAAAAAAACGTTGATGTTCTCAAGAGGTGTAGTGCTCAGAATACCGCGAGATCTGTGCAGCTCAATAGGGAGGTTCTGCAACAGGATGCACACCATGTTTCCACACCAACAAAGTGGTAAATGTGGCTGGGGATGGTTTTTAATGAAATGCACGCTAATTTTTGCATCATGGACGTGCAGAGAAGATGGAAATCTATTTAAAAGGTAAATAAATATTCTGTTGTCATGATGATGTAATAAGGCAGAAGTTTTTACTAGAGATGGCAAGGAGTTTGTAGAGATGGCAAGGAATTTGGGCTGAACAGTATGAGTAGACTAATAACCATCATCTCCTCCTCATACTGATATGAGAGATATCTGACATGAGAGATATCCGACATTAACAACATCACAAATGAAACTGATAATAAGTGTATCTAGCTTTAACAACTACTCCTGACAGCCTGAGACATGATAGCTTAGCTAAATACGAAAGTGTTTTTTCCTTTCTTTCAATTTCTCTTTTTACTCTTTCTGTGTAGTATTGATCAACTTTTTGCCTGACCAGGCCAGGGAGTTTATCAGGCCAGGGAGTTTGCCTTACTAGCAAGTGAAGTTGGTCAAATGTTTGTCATCTCTTTCAGGACTCAGACCGCATTTGATCCTTCTGGTACTGTAAATCCTTTGAACTTTATGGTTATGCACTTTACACATCAGCAAAAATATTATCTTGCGCCTGGTGCGTGCTGTGCGTCTGACGCACAGGGTGCCCGTAATGATAACTGTTAACCAGGACGTACTGTCAAGCTGACGTCATGTCCTGACGTCGAGTCGTGCGCCTGGTGCGTCCTGACGGTATCCAGGCATGGACCACTATGCCAGGTACGCCCTGACAATGTCTGATTCTGCGCTCTTGCGTCCTAACAACGTCTGATCCTCGGGTGTTGCATCCTAATAACATTTGATTCTCGGGTGTTGTATCGTAACACTATCTGATCCTAGCCTGTTGCGTCAGGAGGCTACTTGATCCTAAGCTCTTACATTGTGGCGACACCTAATTCTGGCGTCTTCCAACCTGACTTCGCATCCTCACCTGTGTGCATTGGGATTCCACGATACTCACGATGCGCGCTCTGGCACTGCCTATCATCAGGCTTTTCCATCCAGATTCTTTCTAAGTGATGTTCCTCTCGCCTGCATCCCCCCCTGCATACACAATGCACCCAGATTTCACCTCGACCACGACATCCCATTTTGATGCTACTACTTCATGTCTGGACCTCCTCAGGATGCCTTCCGAGGTGTGGTGAATTACCCCTGATGCCGTCTGCACATTGTGCCCGGTATTGCCCAATCTTCCCAACTCCCTCCTGGTATCCGATATACTACATTGTGATTGCCCTGACACCCTCTGGATGGCTGCTTTTCATAGATTCTACTGTGAATATCGCCATGATTATTCCTTTGCACTATGTCCTTTGGTTTCTATTGTAGTCTCGTCATAGTAAGCTAAATCAAATCTATTACACATAATCTTTACATGTTCTTAATTCCCCTTAATCACCCTCGGTGACGGTCCCACCCCCCCGCTCGTCATCGTCTGGCTTACAATGACATCCCTGCTGGTGCTGCTTACGCTTCCTGAGAATCCCCAAGGCTCAACGAGACCCTCCGAGATAGAGAAGGGATCCCCGCTGGTGCTGCTTGTGATTCCTGAGAATCCCCAAGGCTCAATGAGACCCCCCGAGATAGAGAAGGGATCTCCGCTGGTGCTGCTTGCGCTTCCTTGGAATCATCTGGACTCAGAGGACCCAAACCTTGTAACTGAAGCTCCCAGGCTACCGACGTCTGGCTCAAGTCACACCAGCTTTCAGTTTCAGGTGACGGATTCCGACGTTCCTGATGTCCCACTAGGTCCAAGTTCCGGTGATTAGTGTGTCGCGGTACATGCTGTGTAGAAGTGTGGTTGGATATCCGACTCTCGAGCACAGCGCTTACGGCTTCCCAATCGTCGTTGTATCCTTTATGGCGGTCCCACTGCACCCCATAAACTTGCGCAACCCTCTTATTGATTGTTGCTCGAATATTTTCGACAATCATATCCTGGATCCTCCCTGGGCACTTACCCCAAGTTTCTTTTTGCTGGTCAAAAAGGTCTTGTATGTTTGGTAACAGGTTAGCCCCCCCAGTCGCGATTGCAGAGTTGGATGATTCGGAGACTCACCCCCGGCTCTCTCAGCCTTGAAGTCCCTGGGCTCCTGATATATCCCCATTTGCTATGCACGCAGTGTATGGCAGATTATGGTGCACATCAAGCAGATCATAGTACCATTGATGCGCGCAAGAAACCCGGGATCCACAATACCTTGCATCTTCTTCCCTGCAAAGTACTTACGGAAAATCGCCTCAGGAATCTGGGGCGCAAGGAATCGTAATGTCGGGCCCTGGGTTAAGTCCAATTACAGTCAGTAGTGGTCACAATATATGGTAGGCGTCTGGTGGAGACAAACATTGTGCCCTCTTGGGTCGCACATAAACCTGTCCTGTACCAGCAGATAATATACTCTGCGCAACATAGCTGTGGGATCGTCCAGCAGACTGTATAACTCCACAATCTCTTTCTTCACCTCATGTACAAACTGGGATCGTACCCCAGAGTGTTTTTGGCGTATCTTTCTAGGTTAGTATTGCATTCTGCGTTGCGTCACATCTGCCTGAGTCCACTTACCAAACTGATGCACTGCTCTGAGGGTTAGATGTTTTCGGCATCTGCAATATTAGCAAGCGTGGCATCCCAAACTTTTTGCACCTGGGCTGTCAGAGCAACAACATTCGGGAGTGGGTGCTCAAACAGGGTGTACCGTAGAATCAGAGTCTTCGCATCATCTAATATGGCCCTTTCCACAATTGTAACTAGATTTTGCTGCGAGTGAGGAGCTGGACTAGAGATCAGGGTACCAGACGCAGGACCACACAGGCTACCAAGTGGGGACGATAACGGTGCATCACTCGATGATGGGAACATTGGAGGATTCTAGGCTCTCTGCCGAATTATGCGTCCAAGATCTGTGATCGTACGCCAAGCAGGACCTATCTCCTGAGAGCCTGATGTGTTCGAAATACGTATAGTTCGCGCCCGATGGTCTCCCTTTCTGTTAACTACTTTTGAGCCATGATCATGTCTTGATCCGGGGCCATCTGCAATATGGATGCCTTCTCCATCAGGTTCGGTGTCTGATTCTGTTTCGTCTGGTCCGTGTGAGATTTGGTACTGATCACTACTATCGTCTGATAGATGCACTGTTTGGGTATTTGGTTGATCATTGTGTTCGGTTTCGGGTTCTGCATGCACCGTGGTCAGCATTGTGCCCTTCCGTTGGCGCTTCGGTGCTCTTCCTAGTAGGATTGCAATAGTTGTACCCACAAACAATGCTTGCACATCTGACGAGGTCTGAGCATTGTTTGGGTGTACAATGGGGTGTACAAACAAACCAGGAAATACATACACGGGGGATAAGTATCTATTCTTCTGTATATATAATATATTTAAAAATCAAATGTAATATCTACGAAGTGTAACTTGTCACTAACTTTGGTAAAATAATCTTTTAAGCCGCACTAGTGATGAGACACCAAGGGGTCACTAGTGTGGCTTAAAAGCTTATTTCATGAAACTATATATGCAGCATGACGTCCTCGGTGTCGTGACAACAGTATGGTGAAAAGTTTATTTCCTTTTTATATTAAAAAGTAAGTTGGTTTTTCGCCGTACATTGTCGTGATGCCGGGGACGTTGTGCATCGATGCTGCCAAGAGGTGTCGATAAAACAGAAATATGTTATCGACACCTCTTGGTATCATGACAATGGTACAGCCAAAAGCCGATTTTCTTTTTTTATTCAAAGGATATGTCTATACCGTAATAGGTATAGAAATATCTTTTCAATATAAAAAGAAAATGGGGTTTTCGCAGTACGGTTGTCAAGATTCCGGGGACGTCGTGCATCGATGCTGCCAAGTGGTGTTGATAAAACAGAAATATGTTATTGACACCTCTTGGTATCATGACAACAGTGCGGCCAAAAGCCAATTTTCTTTTTTTTTTCAAAAGATTTTTCTATACCATAATAGGTATAGAAATATCTTTTCAATAAAAAAATGAAGTTGTCTTTTCGCGGTATGGTTGTGGTGATGCCGGGGACGTCGTGCATCGATGCTGCCAAGAGGTGTCGATAACACTGAAATATGTTATCAACACCTCTTGGTATCACGACAACAGTATGGCCAAAAGCCAATTTTCTTTTTTTATTCAAAGGATATTTCTATACCATAATAGGTATAGAAATATCTTTTCAATATAAAAAGAAAATGGGGTGTTTGCAGTACAGTTGTCGTGATGCTGGGGACGTTGTGTATCGATGCTGTGAAGAGGTGTGGATGAAACAGAAATATGTTATCGACACCTCGTAGTATCACGACAACAGTATGGCCAAAAGCCGATTTTCTTTTTTTATTCAAAGGATATTTCTATACCATAATATGTATAGAAATATCTTTTCAATATAAAAAGTAAATGGGCTTTTCGCTTTATGGTTGTGGTGACGCCACGGACGTCGTGCTTGATATAGTTTCATGAAATAAGCTTTCAAGCCGCACTAGTGACCCCTTGTTGTCACATCACTAGTGTGGCTTAAAAGCTTATTTTACCAAAGTTAGTGACAAGTTACACTTTGTAGATATTACATTTGATTTTTAAATATATTATATATTCAGAAGAATAGATACTTATCCCCCGTGTATGTGTTTCCTGGTTTGTTTGTACACCCCATTGTACCCGCAAACAATGCTCGCACATCTGACGATGTCTGAGCATTGTTTGGGTGTACAATGGGGTGTACAAACAAATCAGGAAATGCATACGCATCATTTCCTATATACCCTGCGCACATCAGGTGCACACGTGAGGTTGTGCACGTCATGTGCACACATGAGGTGCGCACCCTATGTATGTAGGGTATATAAACCCAGCCCTTCTTCTCCCCTTTCCTCCTTTCCTTCTCTTCTCTCCACCACTGGGGAAGATAAGAAGAAGACCCTTTCTCTCCTTCTCTTGTTCTCTACTTCCCTTCTTCCTTCCGTCTCTTAACAGGAGGCTCTTCCCCCCCCCCCCCCCCCCCCCCCTTTTTTTTTTTCTTTTTTTTCTTTTTTTTTTTCTGTTCCCCTTCCTCTAACTCTGATGGCGCCTCGGACATTGATCAGACGACCAGCAAACAAGGGAAAGTAAGTACACCCCACAACACCATTGACTGTCTGGAGTGAGCAATATTAACATTTCTTTTCCTGTTGGACGTCCTGCTGTCTCTGTCGTTCCTGCTGTGGCCGTCCTTCCTGCGGTTCGACCTCGCGGAAGTGAAGTCTGGATGGGGAAGTAAGTAGAGTCCGTCTAAGTTTCATCATGTGGTAATTACTAACCTTTCCTTTTTTTTCTTAGGCGTCCGGCTGCCGAGCGTGTCGAGCCGCATGGACGGAGTGGGAAACGGAGAGCGCTGGCACGCATAGTTGTGAATAGCCCGTGCCAGTTGACTTCATCGGAGAGGTTACCCTTCGAGCCGGCAGTGGAGGATTCCTTGTAAGTGAAATCCAACCTACCCTCATCTGTGAGAAACATTTAAACTAATACTCATAGGGGACACTATGGTGACATAGTGTATGCCAAAAGCTGGTGTGGGTTCATGCACCCATGCCAGTTCACTGTTGCGTACAGTGCCTGGCACGACCATGTCAAGTCATACTTAGCTGGTCGCTCTCTGGACCTCCACTGCCTGATCGAATCTGAATTGGATTCGGTCGTTGGGTATGCTCGCTCCCTTCCCCCGGTCGCGGCCCGGCTTGCACTTGTTAAAGACAAGCACCAGGCCAACGACATCTGGGAAGTGGAGCGCCACCTCAGGCTCTTGGTCCATGACATGGCTGAGAACCTGAGGACGTCAAACGGGCGTCATCTGGTGGAGGGAAAGAAGGTTGGTGGTGAGGTCGAGGGACCTCCGAGTAAGTGTCGCCACCTCCCATATATTATATGCTATCCTTGTGCTAACACATATTGTCAGTGGCTCAATCAGATTGGGCCTCCCCTTATTGCCCATGGGCAATAAGGATCCACATCGTTCATCAGTCGGATGCCCGAGAAACTCAGCACCCATTCCTTGGCTACCCCTTGTGTGCCAATGACTCTGACCAGGGAATCGCCTGGGGAGTCATGGTATCACTGAGCATCGAAAGTGTGCTCGGGGTAGTCAAGTGGCAGCATGTGGAGGGGGCAATCCGATGCCCCCAATATCTCCTCGGGGCAACTGGTGAGGGCGCCCAGTTACTTAGTCGGGTGCCCTCCGATCCTCTCCCACTCCGGGAACTCATCTTTCTTCGGGAAGATGAGGACATCCTGGCATGGCTCCTTGCCAACGATGGGACACACCCCTTGGACCTAATGGTCCTGGAGCCACGCCTCGGTGAGGGAGAGGATCGTGACCAGACCCCTGTGCCTAGCCATGGCAGATATCCCTTCTTCGACTGCAAGGTCTGGGATCGCTGGGGGTGGGCCGGAGATATCGGGGAGGCAATGCATGAGGAGGATGTGGAGGAGGTGGCAGTGGAGGAGGTGGAGGAGGTGGAGGAGGTGGATGAGGTGGGCGACGAGGAGGAGGAGGTGGATGAGGAGGAGGAGGAGAAGGAGGAGGAAGCGCAGCAGGAGGAGGAGGCGAAGGAGGAGGCGGAGGCTGAAGAGGAGGTGGAGGGGGAAGATCCTGGTGAACATGCCATTGTGATCGAAGACTTAAGTTTCTAACCCTAACCATGTTTTAGTTACCATCTTAGCTAATCACAAACACATAGGACAAGGACGAAGGAATGGACGAGGATCCGGGTCCGTCGAGCCCAGACTCCCCCCCTGTCGCTGCCAGCGAGCCTCCTGGCCTGTCAGAGCAAGACAAGCACAAAAGGTTGCTTGATCTTGTCCAACAGCAGCCTTGGATGGCTGAGATCCTTACAACTCTCGGCGCTGTCGGCAGCTCTCCCCCTGCTGCCTCCTCCCCGGCTCCACCAGTTGTCTGGACCCCGACGCCCCCCCCTGTGCGCCGAGCCCCCTCTTTGCGCTGAGCCCCCCGATGGCGCCGGGCCCCCCCGCAGGCTGCCTCACGTCCCCCTACCCCAGGACCTAATTCCTCCGGCCCTGGAGACCCCCCCTGCGCCCCGGCGAGGAACAAGACGCCGGGGTCCCCGTAAATAATCCTTTTGTAGTACTTTTTTTTTGTGGCATTTCTCTTTTTTTTTTTACAAAGTAGCTTTTTGTTAGGTTGTTTTTAAAAAAAAAGATTTAAAAATTTGCTAACTAATTCGGGATCTTTTGTGATGTTGAGTGCCTCTATATAATAGTAAAGATACCATGGGATGCCCTTGCTTTAGCATCTCATATTGCTAGCCATTTTGATCTCGAGTGCCTGGTATGTCATAATAGTGATAGCTCCATGCCCCCTTACTTTGGCATCTGGTGTTTTCTTGATTTGACACATCTTGTATTGTCTATCGTTAACTGGCCTAGAGTCAGCTCATGGTATGTCTATTATCTACTACGGTATTGAGGTTAGTGATGAGATGGACCGGGGTTTGAAGTTGGTCAGAAACGGCCGGGCTACAACCCCTGTCCTTCTCATCACTAACATCCATGCTCGAGTTGGTTATATTGCATGAATTCAGCCTCTCGGGTGTTCAAGCTGTGTTGACTCGACGCCAGGAGACAATTTGGGACACTTCTAGTGCTAGTTAGGAAACGCGAGAATACCGTAGTGCCAATAGTGTCGGTAAACAATACCGTTCGTGGCTAGATTTTATTAAGCCACCCACCCTAACAACACCCTCATTTCGTCTAATTTTTTCATGCTGGAGTCTTGAGTCCAATCGTAGTTGAGAATGCTTAGATTATTACAAATATAATGTTGAACACTCTGAAAACGCCATTTTGCAGGAAAACCTTTTGCTTCAATAACGAGTGATAGTCAGTGATCCTACAACCCCTCTGGAGCCCTGTGTATTAGACTTGACGCGTCGTATACAACATGAGAAAACTATACAAACTTCTCATCTTCACCAAACTGTTGACGCGATACCAAAAGGCAGCGGTAACATATTTCCACCTTACGGACGGCTTGTGGCGTCACGACCACACAATGTCCCATGGCGTCATGCTTGTGACTGCACGACATCCCATGGCATCACAGTCACGACAGCATGACGTCCCATGCTGTCACGGTTGCGACACCGGTACTTGTACCCCGATCCTCGCACCTTCTCCTTTGTACCTTCATGTTCTCTTTTATGGGTCTCCCCACTCCAGCTACGTCCTCCCACCGCCAAACCATTCCATCAAGTCATTCCAATTTCTACATGCACCAGCCTCTTGAGATAACCTCTGGGAACCTTATTTCTGACCAACCACTCAGGGGCGGCAGAGGGAGAAAGTTACAAACCAGTGTACATCTCTCTATATAGGGCTTCACGGCTGGTATACCTTTGGGGCCGTGGTGCGAGATTTCTCAAGTTGCGAGAATTGGTATTGCGATTGGTTTACATCTGTTTGTGGAGCCTCTCCTCTTTGCAGATACTCACGATACTAGAACTGACCGTATTCTCAACAGACCACCTTGTGCTCCACGATTCTAAATGCACCATATCATGCTACACCTTTCTCAACTCCCCCGGCATCGTACCAATAATGGTACACTGGGAAACCTTATGCGTCCCCCCTACCACCAAACACCCACCGGTATAAGACAAAGGCCTGGGAGCAAGGAGCCGGTAACAATTGATACTACGCTTTATCCTACGGTGAAGTCCCGTGTCGATGGGGGGTCTGCCTCGATGAAGCTCTCTCAGCCCAAGGGCAAGCAACCAAGGCTCAGGCCAAGGACCAATAGCGAAATGGAAGGCTAGTTTGATAATGGAATGTCCCTGACCCAGGAGGACCAGGCAGCCTGTAAGGAGGCAAAGGAGAGGGGTGAGAAGGTGTTCCAGGTTATTCAGCGCAAGCAAGGTATGCAATAGCAGTCATGTAGTACATGTCATGGAACACTCAAATAACACATTCTTAGGAAACATTATTGAAGTGTTCCTCAATATAGATATCGAGACACACAATTCCCATCCACACCTGGCTGGCCTGCAAGCGCTATCCCTGGACCAATGCGATGCACTCAGCCCCTCATATCAGCAAGTCAACATTGGCGCAGGCGAGCTGTATGTGGCCCTCGATCGCAACTATTGCCGCCTTCTTGTTGGATTTGCTAATGCAGCCTCCGTTATCTACAGTGAGGAGGTTGGGGCAAGGATTGTGAAGCAGGCTACAGACAAGATTACTAAGTACTGTGAGATTCAGCCTCCGAGGCTTCCATGCAGCATAAGGCACAATCATACTGAGGATTGGATCCTGTAAAATCCACGACACTATGCCTATCCGAACTCACGCTGTGGGGTGTTCTATTGGGGCATTTGGGCGCAACAGGGACATGAGGACCTAGGACCCGTTTTGACTAAGGATACCAATGACATTGGTTCAAATACACACATAGACCTACAAGCACTGCTTGCCTCATTCCAGAATATTACACAGCTTAAGCGGTTGCTTCTTGGGGCTATTGACACCCCACAACATGACACAATGCAGCCCACAATTGAGCTATTACTCCATCACTTCCGGAATCTCTGGACCAATTATGACAACAAGTGCTTTTCCCTATGTGCGTGCCTCATCAACGTCGTAATGGAGCCGCACCTGGACCAGGGTGACCTTGACTGAACGATGAGTGCACCATTGGGACAGTTTGAAGGGGCCGGGTTTTGCGTATTCGATTTGGAACGATGCTTTCACTTTCCCATGGGTTCAATGGCAGGCATCCGCAGTCACAAGCTAATCCACTTTACAAGGCTCTGGACTGGTTCCCGACTCTGCTTGGTTTCGACTATGCATGGGTCCCTGCTGCGGCATGTTTTCTCCCGAAAATGTAGGGTAGTATGTTTATTCCCTTCAATTAAAGAGTCTTTGCTAAGTCTTAGCCTTGGGAGTAAGACCTCTAGTCCCTCTCGTCACGGTAAGTGCGTTAGTACGAAGACGAACGTGCAGACGGGGGATGGCCATGGACGGAGACAGACTGAGGGC
>ML120613.1:0-30861 GCA_003788595.2 Choiromyces venosus 120613-1
GTAGTGCAAAGGAATAATCAGGGTGATATTCACCGTAGAATCTATGAAAAGCAGCCATCTGGAGGGTGTCAGGGCGATCACAATGTAGTATATCGAATATCAGGAGGGAGTTGGGAAGATTGGGCAATACCGGGCGCAACGTGCAGACGGCGTCAGGGGTAATTCACCACACTTCGGAAGGCATCCTGAGGAGGTCCAGACATGAAGTAGTAGCATCAAGATGAGATGTTGCGGTCGAGGTGAAATCTGGGCGCATCGTGTATGCAGGGGGGGATCCAGACAAGAGGAGCGTCACGTAGAAAGAATCTGGATGGAAAAGCCTGATGATAGGCGGCGCCAGGGTGCGCATCGTGAGTATCATGGAATCCTGATGCACACAGGCGGGGATGCGACATTAGGGTGGAAGACGCCAGAATTAGGTGTCGCCACAATGTAAGAGCTTAGGATCAAGTAGCGTCCGGACGCAACTGGCTAGGATCAGATGGTGTTAGGATGCAACACCCCAGAATCAGACATTGTTAGGATGCAACACCGGAGGATCAGATGTTGTTAGGACGCAAGAGCGCAGAATCAGACGTTGTCAGGGCGCACCTGGCATAGGGGTCCGTGCCCGGATACCGTCAGGACGCACCAGGTGCACGACTCGACGTCAGGACATGACGTCGGCTCGACAGTACGTCCTGGTTAACGGTTATCGTTACGGGCACCCTGTGCATCAGACGCACAGGACGCACCGGGCGCAAGATAATATTTTTGCTGATGTAGTTAGCTGGACTCAGACTAAAGCTAGAAAAACTAAGTATCTCTGCAATACTGACTAGACTTGCCAGGTGGGTAATGATAATCTAGTAAGGAAGTCAAAGTTATTAGATATAGGACCATATCTGAAAACAGAGTTTGAACGAAACAAACTATTATGAATGACTATGTGAGGACATCTGGTAGATGCATAGAAATAGAATATGAGCTTAAAACATATTGAACAGTGGAGAGAGAATTACAATAGAGCTGTGGAGAGTATTGGAGGTATCTAAAGTTGAGGATGTAATACACACAGACTGTGAACAGGTTCTGGGATCTGGATATCATCACAATTCCACCTCTAGTATTAATTATCTTCTAACTCTACTTCAACTTAATTTGCATCTGTGAGGTATCTATACACAGTTGCCTAGATGGCATGCTCTATTATGAGGTAAAAATATCAGTAAAGAGAAATATGATAGAGGTATCAGAAGATAGTATTAGTGATAGAATTGCATCTACAAAGGGGTTACAAGCATTCAGGCATATCAGAAGTAATAAAGAGGATCCAGTAAGTAGTGGTATAAGTTGAGGTCCCTGATCACAAGGGATGGAAATGAGTAGCTTCTGAAAAAGTTAGATGGTAAAATAGTCTAGGTGTTTCATGAAATGTCATTAATACAGTACATATTATAAATGCAAAACTTGAATACTTTGTAAGAAAAGTTAAAAAGTCAGGATTGGGAGTAAATATCGACTACTGTAAAAACTAGATGGTCAAAAAAACAAGGAAGGATGGAAAAAACATTAAGCAAATCCTGATAGATATGAATGGTTACTCTTAGCTTATTACTATTGGGTGGTGGGAGTACAAATGACTTATATATCTGAAAAGACAGTAACTAGTCTTGAAAGAAAGGTGGGTCCTGAAGGGATACAAGATGTGGAGGGTAGTGTAAGGCCTTAAGGCCGTTGAACAAGGAGAGAAAAATATTTAGGCTACTAAGGCAGTTATATTAAATTATAGACAAAAGGTGGTGGGGTAGAGGAGATAGTAATCTGTGTACCTATGCTGAGTCAAAATAGCTAGCCCTTATGGAAATGTTGAGGTAGAAGAAAGAGAAGAGCCATTAATCTATGGCATGGGAGGAACAAAGAGGAGGGGGTATGAGTTGGTCAGGATTATCAGCAAAAAAATTAAGCTACATCTGATGTGTCCAGTATGTTAGGTGTGTAGGATGAACTTAACATAAACTCCGATCCTGGATGCACCTAATAGGACCCAACCCATCTAGACATAGTTCTTCTTTCTAGATACATAGGATGCACTCTAATGCAGGTACTAGCCCTCAAGTACATGCAAACCCTAATTCTTCAATCAGGATATAGTAGTTTCAGCCCTTTATTTTGATTAAGCTTTTCACCTTAGCTACACCTTTCTCAATATATCAGGTATGGTATGAGGTGTTTATAACATGTGCCAATGGGTGTTGCAAAATGTAATGCTTTATATAATCAGGGCCAGGGGTATTTTATAAATAATTTTGATTTTGATAATTCAGGTTCAAGTCTTCAATATATCATGTTTTTTTTTTTATATAAAATTTCTCTCTATTAGACAATAATAATGGCTTAATTAATAATAAATATTATAATACTTACTAATTGGGGAGGGAGAAAATGAGTTTATTTTTAGAAATATTATATATATACTACTCAATGTTACTTACATATCAATATGAGGAATACTTTCAGCCTATAAGATTTTCATACTCCTTTGACCCATAAATGAAGTAATAGAGAAAATTGGAAGATAAATACAGATAGTATATGAATCAAATAATTGTAAAAATAACTAATTAGTTGCAGAATTGAACCTCAGACCACCAAAATCAAAATTATTTGTAAAATATCCTGGCCCTGATTATGTAAGGTATTATATTTTGCAATGCCCATTGGTACACATTATAAATACCTCATGCCATATATACACTCACCTTTTTTTTTTTGATAATGTGATGAGGCTAGGAGTACTCAATGTATCTTTTGCTAACCTAGTAGTGGCACCTTTCATGTACCTCTGGAATGTAGTTCTGCCCTCAACTGGCTTAAACTATATCTTGATATCTATTACTCTTACTACTCTTTTCCTATACCCTCCTCCTCTTTCACCAGACTAGAAATATACTGACTAAGAAGTGCCCTCCAAACTCCTAAAGGCCTTCAAGATCCCTCCCCCTCCACCTCTTCCAACTGACTGATCCCCCACCTCATGGTCCAACTGACATCTTCTAATAGTCACTGTTTTCCTCAATACCTATACTCTAACAAAAAACTCCACCCTCAGATCTAAGCCTTCATAGATCAAGGAACTGTCCAAGCTAAGACAGTCTTTTCACTCTTCCAATAGAGACCACCAGAAACTACCCTTTAATTCCTCCCTCAAATAGGTTATAGACTACTGAAACCAATACTTTAAGACTATTAGAAGGGTAATGTCTAGCTACTGGAGGGGTTTTCTCTCTATCATAAACTCATGCTTTATTAGTACAGTTAAAAGAATCATCTATAGTTGATCACCTAACTGCTTTCCCTTATTCCCAGGTGCTTACACTCCTAATGAACTGAACTCTTCACTACTTACATACTTCTTCCCTTCAAAGGACTCTAATCCCTCCCTAATAATACTACATTCCTTCATTGAAGTCTCACTGATCACCTCTGATGAGCTCTTATAGGCTCTCAAGAAGTCTTCTAATACCTTAACTTCCAGCCTATACATTAGTAAAAAAAATAAAAACATTGCATCTAATGCAAGGTCTCTGCATCCAAGTGGGACCAAGTTGTAACCTATATCTTGTGCATCTAGTGCATGCTAAGTTTGGATACATTGTTTAGTTGCACTCATTACATTCTGAGTTTTGATAGAATACTTGAATACATCTTAAGTTTAGATACTACACTCTATTGTACTCTATGCATCCTCAGTTTGGATGTGATACTTGGTTGTATCCTGAGTTTAGACAGTACTGAAATTGGTACAGGTACTTTGTATAAAGATTTGTTATATCTTTGTTTTATGTTATCATTTGATATGATATTTGTTTTGTATTTGGTTTTAAGATGTATCATTTGATACTATATTTATTTTATGTTATTGTTTGATACAATATTTGTTTTACATATAGTTTCAAGATATATCACTTAATATAGTCTTTATATTTTGGTATACTACATATAGTAGAAAATTATGTTATTTAAAGAGTTTGTTGAGTCTGGTATCCAGAACAGTAGACTTTGGCAGATAGTTTATTCTTAAATATACTTGGTTGAATGACTATTTCTTTAATTCTTCCTTTTACTTCTGAACTAAATGACTCCTTCATAGACTTAGAATCTGAGATAAGAATCTTAGTCATTTCATCTCCTAAACACTCTCTTAGATATGATTGTACTCAGTCCTACTGGTTAGTACCCATCAATTTTATTTATTGTAATTATTGCTACAATAATTAAAGTACTTGACTAAGTACAAATCACATTACAACCAAACTCCATTGTGCTTTATATATCCTGAGTTTTGATATGATGCTTGATTGCATCCTGAGCTTAGATGCTACACTCAGTTGTATCCTGAACATTATAACTCTAGATGTAATACTTAGTGACATCCTGAATTTGGAGGTCATATTCAATTGCACCCTTGGTATCCCAAGTGTAGATATCATGCTGGGTTGTATCCTGAGTTTGGATACTATACTAGTTGCATCTTGAGTTTGGACACTGTCCTTAGTTATACCCTGGATACTCTAAGTTTAGATATAATGCTCAGTTGCATCGTGAGTTTAGATTAGACACATGGTTGGGTCCTAATACATGAATTTATAATAAAATACATTATAACATACTAGGATGTAAGGTTATCTAGATACTAGCCACATATTAGGCAAATATTCACTATTCTTCTAGAAGGTTAAACTAGATTAGGAACAAAAAAAAGGAGAATAGATAAATTACTAAGATTTCTATTTTAGTTTTAAAACTATGAAGTTAGCAAAAATGATATGTGAATTTATTGCAAAAATAAGTGATAATTGCCAGTATGATATATTAGCCAACTGTAGGTGTTGTTATTTTTTCCCACATATGTTTTTTCATCATTATTTACAGTTACATCTAACAGCTATATCTACTTGTGATAATTCTCTAGATGGCCTAAAGCCAAATTCCTTAACCATCTACTTTTGAATTCTACCAATAGATCCTAGGCTGACCCTTAATATTAACTCTACATGATGTTCAAGTTAATATGATAATACATCTAACTAAGTCCATCTGTGATTATTCTATACCATGAAGATGTAGTCTATTATGAAAATTCTATTTACCAATAAAAGTCTGCAAAACTTCAAGATAGATATCTTAATGATGTAATATCCTATCCTTATGAAAAGATATATTCCTAAATTCACTCAATACTAGCATTTCAATGAAACTTGCAATGTCTGCCCAACACTATTCTCTATAAAGTTACAGGCTATTATAAAACTAATCTTTACTAATAAAGGTCTGGTAAGTTTAAAGACAGATATCTTAATGATGTGATATTTGATCCATATGAAAAGATATGTTCCTGTATCTTCTTAATACTAGCTTTTGAATGCAACTTACTAGATCTGCTTGACACTATTCTCTATGAAGTTACAGACTGTTATACATATAGTATTTACTGGTTATAAGAGTCCTCACTGCAAAGCTCTTATATTCCTGTATATCAGCTGTAAATTTAAATTAAATAGATAAGATTGAAATTGTTTTAAAAAAATGAATTTTGTAACCTTGGTCCTATGAATGGGTCATGCTTCTAGTATGTCTGTTGTTATGAATGTCTTATAGTATACTAGGTGAGGATCTGATATCTGGACAGAAGATACTATGATCAGACATCATCAGAATACAACATCTTAGTATCAGACATTATCTGGATATAACAGCTTACCTTTAGAGGTTGTCTAGATATACTAGCCAAGAATCAGATGTTATTAAGATGCAATAGCACAGGATCAGATATTACAAGGATGCACTAGATATAGGGATCTATGTCTAGGTACTATCAGGACACAGGCTTGTATATAAGAAAATTTCCAGATGTGATGTTCCTGAGACATTACATCTTAGTTAACAGTTTACATTCTGGGTATCTTGTATATCAGATGTACAGGATGTACAGGATACAAGCAATTATTTTTACTGATAGATAAGATCCTCTACAGAGTCTGCAAGACCATCAATATTACCAATCTTAATATCCTACTGTTACTACTAAACCCTCTCCCTTTATATAGGTTCTACTCCCTCTCACTAAAGAAAACTAAGAGGGTCATCTTATTCAAGTCATAAATGCTCAACTACTCTTCTCTTTCCTCCTTCTAGATAATGATTTTCTTAGAAATAATATCTAAACTTATAAAATGCATAACTGCTCCTTGCCTCTCCCTCATTGCTAGGTCAGTTGGTCTAATCTCCACCAATTAGTATAGCTCTCTCCCTAGTCTCAATACCTTCAATACTTATACTGCCTTACTCACAAGGTTTGCTCTCTTCAATGACTAGGCCTCAAAGCCTCCTCCCTATTCCTTAATATTAAGAGAGGGTTCAATCACATCTCCTCCCTTGGCTCTACTCTATCCTTTGCAACAAGTGTATTCCAGCCTATATGATCTCCTAGATTTACTCCTTCCTTATAAATAGACAGTGCCACCTCATCTTCTAAGGTACTCCTAATACTTTCACTTCAGTTTAAGTTAGAACTCTACAAGGTTCCTCAATTTCTTCTTAGTTGTTTATAATATATATTTCTTCCCTTCATCTTACTATTTTTCATGGTATTATATTTTCCTATATTGATAATTTTACTATTACTATTGATTATTCTTCTTACAGATACAATACTCAAATTCTTCAGTACTACTATTCATCCCTCAAATATAAGGTTACAAGGCTAGTTGTTTCCTTTTTGGTACCCAAAACTGAGCTCTGCTACTGGTGAACAAACAGGAATAGGGCTCTAACATCTACAACTCCAGTCTCTCTAGATGAAACTTTATTCTCTCTGTCTACTTCTATCTATTGGTTTTGGTATTAGTTCACACCCTTGCTAAAAACCTTAATACACTTTACTAGTTGATTAGTATTAGCTTAAGAGACCTTCACTATCATTAAGTAACTCTTGTTTCCAGAGGCTAACTTCCCTCTATACCTCAACAGATATCTAGTAATGAGCCTCATCCTACCAATTCTGACATATGGTACTGACCTGCTGATTCTTAATGAAATCATGATAGACAAAATAATGGTCATATAGAATAAGATCATGCAGTCAGTTACCAACTGCTTCTACTTGGCTGCTATTACTATACTTCTATGTGAATCATATCTTCATCTTTATTCACTCTCCTTCCTCATAAATGAAGAATATTGGCACTCAGACTAGCTTGCTCCCCTCCCCCCCCCCCAGAGGTCAACCTAGCCTCAGCACCTATCTTCTCCTCTTTTCTTAGTATAGCTTCCAATGTTAGGACTAAGGACTCTAACTACTACCTAGCCTTATATCTTAAGAGTAAATACATACTGTTCCAGTTGAATCAATTATACCTATTACCAACTGTTCACTCTTACCTACCTAGTATAGATAGTATTTGTCATTTGTTGCTTCTGCTTATGTGAACAATAACCACTCTACTATTAAAGGATACTTACCTACTCATAGCTGACCACATCCTTCCTCCTCAGCAACCCCCTCACTTATACTCTTCCCTGAAGATCAAGGTTCAAAGTCAATTAGTTAATAATTAAATACAGCTTTCCCCTCCACCTGATTACTATACCTATAAACAATCTCTCATCCTCCATATATTTATGGGTCTTGATCACTTTATAGCAGGAAGAATACATCAAATGGGGGTGGGTATAAGCTACTTAGTTGCCTACTACTCCTAGAATAAACCCAATTATTTCCCTCTATATACTAGTCATATAAAGGAGGATGAATCTTTCGAGCATGCCCTACTCAACTATCTCTCCAAGGCTAAAGAACCTCTTCTTTATCTCTCATGAGTTTACAACTTAGGTCCTGACTCTTCTCTTTAGTCCAATGAGGAACAATTATCTACCCTTACTTTATATCTTTATGCAATGTACACAAACTTTCCTTCAAAGATGTTAGCTATACCAGCTACTGTTCTTTCCCTGCCTGTAGATAAACCCAATTTAGGGCATCCATTATGTCTCTCCCATGTCCTTCCTTTATCTGAGTAATTGGGTAGTAGAGAACTTTTCTATTCTATTGATTTAATGTTTTTTTGCTGAGGTAGAGAATCTCATTTGTTTCTTTATGTAATGACCTACCAGAGAGTATCTTATAGTAGACTATTCTTACACCCATACTGGAGGCTTTGAGGTCGATGGGTAAGGATAGTTGGGTTCACTACAGTAAAAATATAAGAATGCTATAAGGTCAAAGTATTAAGGGTGAAGCCAGTAAGGCAGGCTTAGGAAAAGCTCATGTAATAAGGCCCAAGTTACGCTGATATGAGGTCTGAGTTACCCTACCTAAGGTACAAAGCTAATTGCTTAAGGTAGGGGACTATTACAAACCAGGCATGGTTTGTAATAGTTTCACATGATATACGATTATATGTCATAGTATTTTATTTGTTATGGTTTTTGCACATGACTCAGTTGAGTCACATGATGGTATGTTTTCGCACTATGACTCACATACGAGTCATAGGGTCTCACATGATTCACAGTTATGAATCATAGTTGTTTATGTTTGAATTTGATTGGTATGTTGAGCGTTGACTCATAGGTGCGCCTATGAGTCATAAGGATTAAGAGGCATGACTTCGTTTATACAAGTCATGAGGTTTTGCACATGACCCTTTTAAGGTCATAGGACTTTCGCGCATAACTAAGTATGGTTATGAGGTTATATATTACGTAAGTGCATGAGTCACAGTTGTGACTCATTTGATTTGTAAGCAGGCTGCAGGAAGAACTATATAAGGAGGTCAATAGGACCTGGTAGTTAGTTCTTCACGCAACCACCTAAGTTATTTCCTATCTTATAAGTTATCAATAAAACACCTTTACGCTCTTTACTACAAAGACCAACAATCACGAAGAAGAAACAGACTCCATACTAGTTAGCACTAAAAGGACTTAGTATTGACAACGGTCAATATCTAAGACGTAGTGTAAGATAACAAGTATTAAGAATTCTCGAAGGAAAGAAAATACAATAAGAGATAGGTAAGTATTACCTCTAAGGAAAAACTAACAATAGGCTTGTTGCCTGTTGCGAGATATAAGAAAGGAGAAATCTTATAGCCGATCGTAACAGGGACATGGTCATATGGGCTGGGCACTCTGGTAAAATCTATGGCTCTAAATCCAGGTCCCATTGAGGGACCATACAAGGAGCTACAGAGCTCTGAATGCTACAAGATTTTGTTGAGGTATTTTCAACAGTCCTATATAATACCTGCATAAAGACCATATATCCTAAGCTTATAGTTGTTGAGTTACTCCCATCCTAACAAAAGAGATCAAGAGGAGATACTCCTGCAATAGTATATAGGTTGTCACTGTCCATCTGACTGAATGCTGTCTATAGGATATATAAGAGGGTATAGGGAGTACTCCAGAAGGAGGACTATCTCCTAGTACTAGATAAGTGCAAAAAAGACAAGTACTGAAGAAGTTACTAAGGTAATACTAAAGGAGTAATTTAGAGCCTCTTAGGTAGTTACAGGGTAGCCTAGAAGATATTGAGGTATCTCCAAGTAGACTAAATGCATGGAGATACAGCTAGTGCTTGGTTGATGTAACACAGTTAAGGTTGTTAAAGAACTCTAAAAGTATGATTCTTATTGCAGTGGTGGTACTTTTGTGAAGTTGGCTGTGGGTAGTACCCACCAAGCTAATTACTAAAGTACCCTACTAGGGGAGCCAAGTAGACTTTCCTATCAAGCAAAGACTTGGTTAGATTGAAGTAGAAGTTTCAGCTCAATAGTAAGAGCAATGTCTACTAAAGTTTACATAGATGAAATGCATATGGGTATGAGAGTTCATTAGTGGTATGTCTTCTCAGTTGTATAGTAGTTCATTACTAGCATGTGAATGATATCAACAGTTTTTCTCCTGTGATCATATTAGAGATGCAGTACTTGAAACACTTGATGTTGGAAGAAGATTTTGTTAGGCATATGGAAAAAAGGGCCAAAGTTACCTGGCCTTTACTCAGGATTATTTCTACCATACCCCTGCAGCCCCTATGTAGGGACTGGGTGTCATCACGGTGTTACGGCCGAGTTGCGTCCTGACACTTTAGCCACAATAAATGACACCTTTAGCATAACACCATATACGTCGTCACTATCTGTTCGACCGGATGCTGTCCGTAGGATATATGAGAGGGCACCTTTGGCGACTCATGGGAAGTAACTCAGAGGAATTCGGTTAAGCTTTAAGCAAGCTATTACTCTATACATTAGTAGTTAAATATTATGGCTGATAAGTAATGGGACGATTTGGGAAGAAACCTTAGTGACTGAATATCACGAGCCTATGGTACCGATGGGTAGCCATAGAGCTGAGCCTCTTGCTTTGAAAGAAGTAGTGCTCCAAGAGGGCCTACTCAAGAATCGGTATGAGAGGTTTTCGCTGGATAAGCTATTGGCTCGATCCAGAGCAAAAAACCCTATATATCCGATGGGCCTTATGATGCATCAATATGCAACACAATGGCCGCGCTCATTCATCAAAGCTGATCACTTTATGTTTTAAGGCAGAACAATTGGTATAGTTGCCATTAGGGTGGCATACTCAAATTAAGTTCATATAGTGGAGAGATCGAAGACTACCTACTGGAGGAGCATTTACACCCCCCAGAAACAATAGGAGTTTGAAGAGATCAAAGCTAGGTAAGGCAAATATTCTCAGGGTCAAGAGTGTTTGCACTTAGGGAAATTAAGAGGTTTTCAACAGAGGTACTTAGATAGTATGGGAGTTGATTGTAGCTTGCGATAACTCAGATGCAGAATATAAATATCGAGGTACTCCTAGCTATCAGAAATATCAAGCAACGGAGAAGAGATATTATTAATATATTTATTATCTTACTCTTGAAAAAAACCTTATTACACTAATTCTTTCCAAGCGTTTGGAAAATATGAGCCTACCTTAACAATCTTCGTTTTATCTTTACCTTACCTTATTTCAAGAAGGTTACGGCTTAGACCTACCGGCCCTATCTACAGTTGGACTACCCCTTAACAGTATATTAATACTCTCCACGTTACCTAAGATCAATACCTACACAATTACCTCTACCTACTACCTATACCCATCATGGATCGCATTAGACAAGACCTGCCTATGCCCTTGGCGATTCAAGGGCTGGGGCGTGACATACAAATGGAAGAAGGAGTCCCTTCTCCAGCCAGCAATGTGACATCTATACTAGCTACCACTGCTATGCAAAACCCCCCCTACCTCTCTAGCGGAGCTTCTCCAGTAGGCTCCTTAAGAGGAAGGAGATCATGGGGAAGGATTGAGAAAAGAACTGCTATTCCAAGAGAAGGATTATGTGGCCCCCTGTGACAGCCAGAAGTTCCAGCTATCTTAAGACACATCATGGAATCCCTAAGCTAAGTTGACCGGAACACTTCAAGATCCATAAATGAGCAACATATAGCCTATAATGAGCTGTCTGCATAGGGACACTGATATGCCGATGAGCTCGAAAGCTACCGCACTAGGCTTTATCAGGGAGAACATATAGTGGAAAATGAGTTAAATGGTATAAATGTAAAAATGAGTGCATTAGCAGAAGAGGTAGAGACATCTCGAAGGCATTTCTAAGATCAAGTAGCAGCAGAGCTACAAAAATATAATGCTCAACATCAGCAGCAACAGGAGGTAAGTACTCAGCTGCATCAGAGTATTGACCAGACAGGACAAGCATCCCTCATGAGAGATCAACAATTGGAACAGTTGATCCAACAAGTCCAAGCCTAGGTCGAGATTGACTGGGAACAATGGAGAGCTGCTGAACAAAGAATGCGAGAAATGATGGAACTGGTGCAGCTGCGATTAACTGAAGTAGCTCACTCAGCAGCCACCCCCTCCATTCCAGCAAGACAAGTGACAGTAGAAACTGCCCCACCTTCCTCCTTCAGCTCCTTGGCTGGAAGACTAAAGAAAGGAAAGGAAATCGACCGAGGTCAGCCAGGGGCAATGGGAGGCGGAGGAGGAGGAAAGGGAGGAGGGGGCCAAGGACCCCCAATGATGTACAGAGCTAGGGGTGGGCACCCTAACCCCAGCAGCAGCAGCAGCAGTAGCTCCAGCAATGGTGAAGGTCCGGCCCCAGGTCCAACACCTAGACCGGAAAGCCGGCCCCCCCAGGGGATGGCCCCAGGCTCAGGCAATCTGATAGATATACTGGGGGGTGTTATCACTAGAGGAAAGAGGCATGCAGACCCACCAGCTATATTTAAGGCTAAGGTCTATGAGGACATTAACACATGGGTGTTGGACTGTGAAGACTATTTTGCTAGAAACCTGAGTCAATGGATGGAAGACCATCATAGAATCGTCTACACATTAAAAAGTCCGAAAGGAAAAAAGGTCGCACCCTTTGCTGAATAGTACCGAAAGAGCATGACAGGGGCTATGAGTGCTCCATTTCGGCCTGAATTGGTCTCTTGGACCAGATTTACCCAGGAAATCATCAGCAGATAATCAGGCATCGAGCAGGAAAGAGAGGCAGCATGGGACATGAAAAAGATCCTGTACAATAATGACATTGAAGAATACCTCCTTCTACTCGAAAACATTAATATCAAAGCCAAAATGTCAGGCATTGGATGGAGACTCCTGGTCGAGGACAAACTCCCAGAATAAATCCTGAGAAGGCTCTCAGGAGAGACATACGATTCCGATGAAGATTGGCTTAAGGCACTAAGAGGCTTTGGCAAGCTGGAGGAATCTTTCTTACAATACCAGAACCTCTCACAGGCAATGGCAAAGGGGTGAGGGAATGCCACGAAAAGAAAGCGTGGCAATGAAAATAAAAGTCCTGATACCAGATTTAACAAAAAGCCTCGGTCACCAAAATCAGCCATGGCAGGGTGGAAGACACAAAAACCAAATGTGGGAGAAAGCAATCCATCACCGATACACACGGATTAGAAGAAAGCTCATGAGGGAATTCCCTAGACTCTGATAGACAAAAGGAAAAAGACATTGGGCTCATGCACACATTGTGGACTTACCAACTACAAGTGGGGCATGTATAGAAGAGCAGCCATGGTTAGTTCTGTAACTCGATGCAGACAGCCAAAGAGCTGAAACACTCGATTGGAGGTCTGGGCCCCCCAAGGGAGATGGCCACAGGTTGGTCAAGTGGCAATGACTAGGCTGCCACCACAACTTTGGGAACTATCCGACCCGGGATCCAATTGAGGGGAATTTAGCGAGGTCCACACACCCCCTTCTCAGCTGAAGAGTATTGGACTAGTCACCATCTAATTGAAAGGGTTATCCCTGACACTGATTCGGGTCTGCGCATGAGCTTAAGAAGGCAAAGGGGTTGAGTAAACAAGGAATGGATTGGCACTATACAGTGATGGTGTATGGGTACTTGTGGTCTGGCACAAACTTGCAATGGGGGCTTACACGCCACCAGACTTAAATCTTAGCCCAAGCTGATAGCACTGGTGGATTGCACCCACGCTTTACCATGAGAAAAGCACTGGTCAGGTTATATTTGGGAACCCCTTGGCAGGGGATAAAGACTGCTAGTAGTGGGTTGCCCAATAACTGTAAGAATATTTTTCTTGTCAGTTTACCTGAGGAGACCTGATTGGTCAAAATAATGTGGGTGTTATAGTAAAGTGAAAAGCTTTACACCCCTTACATCCAACTATACAAAACTGCAAGAATAAAATGATTAACACCTACACCGATTATACCTTAGTACCAACAAGACTTCATTTGGTACACATCTTAACTTGGGACCAGGAACTTTTATCTTTTATCCCTAGGGAACCATCATTTTTTGTATACCCCACAGGGAACATCTGTACAAAAATCCAAGAATACGCTAAAGTACACCATAGTACTATTATTTCCTTGTGCCAAATATTCCTCCAAGTGCACAAAAGACCTCAAGTACCTAGGTACACCAGGTCAACATATTCATCCAGACAAAAGTTCTGCTCAAGAAGGACTCTCGAACCCTCACTAAGTGCGAAAGGACCTGTAGAAGTCCATACCAGATTCTGGCTGTAAGAAAATGTCGAAGCGAAAACATATCGAGACAGAGCTATCGGGCAAGCGGCACAAACTCAGTGCCCCACAACCCACCCTTTATGAGCACTTGGAAGGTCATGTACACATCTAGATTAAAGGAAAACGCTACTGTATCCAAGTCTTATTAGACTTGGGAGCTGATGTTTTTGTCTTAAATGAAAAATTAGTACAAGAATTAGACATAACCTGCATAACTCACAGAAATCACATTCCGATTAAAGGCTTTACGGGCGACATTGCCAAGGCCAGTGGCAAACGATATACTACTCCCATAAAAATGGAAATAGGGGTGAATTGCCACACCACTGAAGTCTCCTGCGAAGTGGCAGCTACAAATAGATGGGGGATAATAATACCCTATGGATGGTTAAATGAACACCCCATATCTAATATAATCTATTCAGATAGGTGGGAATTTCAAAACCAGAAATGTCATGATCACTGTGGTTCAGGTACATGGTGTGACTGGGATGAACAGTTTGAATGGGACGATGATGTAGTGCATGACCCAGATGCGACAGTTGTTGGTCTGGTAAGCTCTATTGACGAGAGCAGAGAACTGGTGATCGGCCAGTTACCAGAATGATACCTGGATTATATGGACCTTTTTCTACCTTCGGCAGCAGAAAAGTTGCCACAAAGAAGGACCTTTGATCATGCAATAGACCTCAAGGAGGGTCTAAGTCCCCCTTGGGGACCTATTTACAAGCTTTTCGCCTCTCAATTGGAGGCTCTACGCATATACCTAAATGAGATATTAGAACAGGAAAAGATCAGGGGTAGCATCGTGCCATGTGGGGCTCCGATACTATTTGTACCAAAGCCAAATAGTGGCTGGTACCTGTGCATTGATTATAGAGGGCTCAATAAGGTCACAATATCAAACAAATACCTACTCCCCCTGATGACAGAGTTATGAGACCGAGTCGTTGGCACAACCATCTTTACTAAATTAGACCTAAAAGACAGGTTCCACCTGATTAGGATTGAAGAAGGAGACGAATGGAAAATGGCTTTCCGGACTCGCTACGGGCACTTTGAATACAAAGTCATGCCATTTGGGCTGGTTAATGCCCCAGCAACCTTCCAAGCAATGATGAACACAATATTAAGAGAATTCCTAGATCATGGAGTTGTGGTCTATATGGATGACATTCTCATCTACTCGGTAGATAAGGCAAGCCATGTGGAAGCCTTTAAAGAATGGCAGCACTACTTGGCGGGAACTGAGGTCCCCATCACCGTTTACATGGATTATCAGAATTTACAGTACTTTCTCACCACCAAGTCATGGAGTGCAAGACAAATTTGATGGGCCCAAAAGCTAGCAGATTTTAACTTCTGCATTGTTTACCAACCAGGAACCCAAGGTGGGAAACCAGATGCACTGAGTAGACAGCCAGAATACCATCCTGAAGGGGGAGCTACCCATAGTGAACAGTCAATCTTGAAGCCAGAAAACTTCTTACAAATCGCTGTGGTATGGAAAAACCATGGGGACAAAAGATTAACCCCCACAGAGAACATGGAACTCGATCCCAGGCTAGAGGATGACCAGATATTGGAGACAGAAGACTTAGATGAAAGCTCAGAGCTACTGGGAATCCAAGTCCATAGACTGGCAGAGAGCACTAAGATCCCTACTAGAGGATCAAAGCTCGCGGCAGGACATGACTTGTATAGTATGGATATGCTAACCATCCCTGGGAAGGGACAAGCCCTGGTTGTGACAGAAATAGCTACAGGGCTTCCAAAAGGAACCTATAGGCGAATTGCACCCCGAAGTAGATTGGCGCTTAAATATGGCATACACATAGGCACCGGGGTGATAGATGCTGACTATACTGGCGAAATAAAAGTCTTGATGGTTAACCTGATGGATGCAGATTACAAAATCTCCAAGGAGGATCGGATAGCTGAAATTATTGTCAAGAAAATCGACAACACTGAGCTCCAGGAAGTGGTGGACTTGGCAATAACAGATCAAGTCAATGCAGGCTTCAGAAGCAGTTATTATGGGGTAGTCCAACCATAGATAGAGCTGGTAGGTCTAGGCCATAAGCTTCTTGAAATAAGGTAAGGTAAGATAAAATGAAGATCATTTAAGGTAGGCTCGTATTTTCCAAATGTTTGGAAAGAATAAGTGTAATAAGGGTTTTCAAGAGTAAGATAATAAATATATTAATAAGATCTCTTCTCCATTGCTTGATGTTTCTAATAGCTGGGAGTACCTTGATATTTATATTCTGCGTCTGGGTTATCGCGGGCTACAATCAACTCTCATACTATCTAAGTACCTCCATCGAAAACCTCTTAATTTCTCTAAGTGCGAACAATCTTGACCCTGAGAATATTTGCCTTGCTTAGCTTTGATCTCTTCAAACTCCTATTGTTTCTGGGGGGTGTGAACACTCCTCCAGTAGGTAGTCTTTGATCTCTCCACTATATGAACTTAATTTGAATATGCTACCCTAATGGCAACTATACCAATTGTTCTGCCTCAAAACATAAAGTGATCAGCTTTAATGAATGAGCATGGCCATTGTGTTGCATATTGATGCATCACAAGGCCCATCGGATATATAGGGTTTTTTGCTCTGGATCGAGCCAATAGCTTATCCAGCGAAAACCTCTCATACCGATTCTCGAGTAGGCCCTCTTGGGGCACTACTTCTTTCAAAGCAAGAGGCTCGGCCTAATAACTACCCATCAGTGTTATTAGATCACGATGCTCAGGTCATTATCTAGTTGGTAGAAAATATCTCATACGAGAATGTTTTATTAACTAGAAATAAATATGTCATGTCGGGGATTTGAACACGTGACCTATCCCTAGAATCACATGATCCACCGACTAGACTATTCCATATGCCTAACAGTAGCTCCCCCTCCCAAGACTTCGTCTCGAACGTCTCCTTTTTCAAAATAAAAAATAAAATAATAAAAAAACTTCCTTTCCTGGGGATTCAACATTGTAGGGGAAAAAACTTTCACGTGTTTACTTGAACATGCAAAGAAAACATTGACAGATTATTCCAATCCTGCCTGTCCTGGCATTTCCGGATTCGACCTATGAAATTCCTCCACTAATTCCTCGGCACACTCTAGGTGCTCTGGGGGTTCCCAGGTGTTCTCATCTTCAGAACAACCTTTCCATTTCACGAAATATTGGAGCTCTCGGAGGACTTTATTTCGTCCTCTAACTCGTCTCGTATAGGATATTATTTCACTCCTCACGATTCTCTCCACTTCCCATTCTAAGTCACCTTTGACTTCTTCTAGGTCACGGGGCGGGTGTGTCCATCCTGGCCGAATAGAAACTCAGTAGGGTTCGAGCAGCACTACATGAAAAACTGGGTGGATTTTCCACCGGTCAGGTATTTGGAGCTTGTAGGCTTGTTCACCTTTCTTTTCCAATACTTTAAAAGGCCCGTAAAGCTTTGGGCTCAGCTTCTTTGAGGGCCATTTTGATCGCATATTTTTGCCATTGAGCATGACTTGGTCTCTAACTTTTATGTCTGGTTGCTTCCTGGCTTTTCGATCGTAATACCTTGACATGGCCTCTTGTGTAGATTCCAATGTCTCCTTGGCTTGTTCATGTATATTTTTCATCCAGTTACCATAGAGGGCCACACCTGGATTTTGAGTCTCACATTCTCTCATCCATTCTGTCTGTGGATGGAAACCATAGTTCGCAAAGAAGGGAGTCAATTTGTGTGCATTGGTGGTAGAGTTGTTGTAGGCATATTCTGCCACCGACAGGAGTTGATACCAATCATCCTGATCATAGTTGACAAAGCTTCATAAGTAACCTTCCAGCACTTGGTTGGTTCTTTTGGTTTGCCCATCAGTCTGAGGGTGGTAGGCCATTGATATTCTTTTTTTAATTCCCAGAGCCTGGCACAATGATTCTCAAAACTCGCCTTGAAACTTTGCATCCATGTCAGAAATAATTTCTGTGGGTAGCCCATGGAGTTTCCAATACTTTTTGGAGGAAGACGTTGGCGACATCCTTTGCAGTCGCATTTTCTTTTAGACTGACAAAGTATGCCATCTTGGTGAACCGATCCACTATGACCATGATCTGGCTGTGTCTCTGTGATTCTGGTAGTTGAACAATAAAATCTGTCGAGATAGATGTCCAGGCTGCATATGGTACTTGTAAGGGTTGAAGTAACCCATATCTTTTATGTCGAGGAGATTTATTGCGTTGACATTCATCACAGGATCTGACATAGTCATTAACCCAGCCTGTTAACCACTTCCAGTAGAAGTCTCGTGTGACTATTTCTAGGATTTTTTCCTGGCCGAAGTGTCCGGGGATTTTTGAGTCATGGCATCCATTCATTATAAGGGTTTGGATACCTTTATCTGGTGGGATAAAAAGCCGGTCTTTGTAGTATACCAGCCCATCCTTCAAGTTCCAGAATTTGGGGAGGTGCATGCCGTCATTCCTCAGTCTTTCTAACTCCTGCCTTCTCGTGACCCACTCTTCATCTTGTTCAGCTGCTTCTTTGACTTTGGCCACAAAGTCTACATCAAACTTCTTTATTTCCGCTCTTGCGATAATCGCATTGGACAACATTACTACTTCTTGTGATAGTTTAGGATTGTGTTCTTCATCGTAATGGTCAAAATGCTCATTGTTTCTAGAGCTCACTTGTAGAAAGCATACTGTTGGCTTTTTCCTAAGCAGGTCACTGTTTTGGAAGCCTGCGTCAGCTCATTCTGTTATTGCCAAGTCTGCCACTTCCAGGAGCCCGGTGTTGTCGATTTTCTCGATAATAATTTGAGCTATCCAATCCTCCTTGGAGATTTTGTAATCCGCATCCATCAGGTTAACCATTAAGACTTTTATTTCATCAGTATAGTCGGTGTCTATCACCCAGACGCCTATGTGTATGCCATGTCTAAGCGCCAATCCACTTCGGGGTGCAATTTGCCCATAGGTTCCTTCAGGAAGCCCTATAGCTATTCCAGTCGCAACCAGGGCCTGTCCTTTCCTGGGGATGGTTAGCATATCCATACTATACAAGTCATGTTCTACTGTGAGCATTGATCTTCTAGTGGGGATCTTAGTGCTCTTTGCCAGTCTATGGACTTGGATTCTCAGTGGCTCTGAGCTTTCATCCAAGTCTTCTGTCTCTGACATCTGGTCATCCTCTGGCCTGAGATCGAGTTCCATGTCTTTTGTGGGGGTTAATCTTTTGTCCCCAGGGTTTTTCCATATCACAGCAATTTGTAAGAAGTTTTCCGGCTTCAAGATTGACTGTTCACAATGGGTAGCTCCCCCTTCAGGACGGTACTCCGGCCGTCTACTCAGTGCATCTGGTTTCCCACCTCAGGTTCCTGGTCGGTAAACAATGCGGAAGTTAAAATCCACTAGCTTTTGGGCCCATCGAATTTATCTCGCACTCCATGCCTTGGTGGTGAGAAAGTACTGTAAATTCTGATGATCCATGTAAACTGTGATGGGGACCTCAGTTCCTGCCAAGTAGTGGCGCCATTCTTTAAAGGCTTCCACAATTGCCAACAATTCCTTGTCATGAACACCGTAGTTTCGTTCCACAGGGCCGAATTTTCATGAGTGGAATGCTACCGTGTGTAGTTTTTTCTTTACAAGTTGTGATAGAACACAGACAAGTGCAAAATTTCTTGCATCGGTTTCCACTATTGTCTCTTTCATGGGGTCAAAATGGCAAAGAATTGGAGCCATCACAAATTGTTCCTTCAGGAATTCAAAAGCTTCGTCCTGTTCTCTTCCCCAGGTGAAATGTTTGGAATTTCCTTTCAGGAGCTCTGTAATTGGTTTGTAAATTGCCGAGAAATCCTTGATAAATCTTCAGTAAAAATTTGCAAACTCCATGAAGATTTGTATATCTTTTACCGATTTTGGCTGCTTCCAATTTCGAATAGACTCCAGCTTTTTCTCACTCATGGCGACTCCTTTTGTAGTTACTATGTAACCAAGAAATTCCACTGTGGTAACATGAAAGTAAGACTTTGTGATAGAGACTGCTTGTTGGTATTCTCTTAGGTAGGCTAACACCTTTCGCACTAGCTCCACATGACTTGCTTCATCTGCCGAGTAGATGAGAATGTCATCCATATAGACCACAACCCCATGATCTAGGAATTCTCTTAATATGGTGTTCATCATTGCTTGGAAGGTAGCTGGGGCATTAACCAGCCCAAATGGCATGACTTTATATTCAAAGTACCCGTAGCGAGTGCGGAAAGCTGTCTTCTATTCGTCTCCTTCTTTAATCCTAATTAGGTGGAACCAGTCTTTTAGGTCTAATTTAGTAAAGATAGTTGAGCTGATGACTTGGTCTCGTAACTCCGTCATCAGGGGGAGTGGGTATTTGTTTGATATTGTAACCCTATTGAGGCCTCTATAATCGATGCATAGGTGCCAGCCACCATTCGGCTTTGGTACAAACAGTATCGGAGCCCCACATGGTACCATGCTATGTCTGATTTTCCCTTGTTCTAACATCTCGTTTAGGTATATGTGTAGAGCCCCCAACTAAGAGGCGGAAAGCTTGTAAATCGGTCCCCAAGGGGGACTTAGACCCTCCTTGAGGTCAATTGCATGATCAAAGGTCCTTCTTTACAGTAATTCTTCTGCAGCCAAAGGTAGGAAGAGGTCCATATAATCCAGATAGTCTTCTGGCAACTGGCTGATCACCAGTTCCCTGCTTTCATCAATAGAGCTTACCAGACCAACAACTGTCGCATCTGGATCGTGTGCTACATCATCGTCCCATTCAAATTGTTCATCCCAGTCACACCATGTACCTGGACCACAGTGGTCATAACATTTCTGGCTTTGAAATTCCCGCCTATCTGAATAGATTATGTTAGATAGGGGGTGTTCTTTCAACCATCCATAAGGTATTATTATCCCCCATCTATTCGTAGGTGCCACTTCACAGGAGACTTTGGTGGTATGGCGATTCACCTCTATCTCCATTTTTATGGGGGTAGTATATTGTTTGCTACTGGCCTTGATGATGTCACCCATAAAGCCTTTAATCGGAATGCGATTTCTGCGAGTTATACAGGGTACGTCTAATTCTCATACCAATTTTTCATTTAAGACAAAAACATCAGCCCCCGAGTCTAGCAAGACTTGGATACAGTAGCGTTTTCATTTAACATGGAGGTATGCATGACCTTCCAAGTACTTGTAAAGGGTAGGTTGCAGGGCAATAAGTTTTCATCGCTTACCCGATGGCTCCGTTTCGATATGTCTTCGCTTCATCATTTTACAACCAGAATCTGGTATGGACTTTAACAGGTCCTTTCACGCTTAATGAGGGTTCGAGAGTTCTTCTTGAGCAAAGTTTTTGTCAAGATGAGTATGTTGACCTGGCGTACCTAGGTACTTGAGATCTTTGGTGTGCTTTGAGGAATATTCGGCACAAAGAGATGATAGTACTATGGTGTACTTTAGTGTATTCCTGGATTTTTATACAGATGTTCCCTGTGGGGTGTACAAAAAATGATGGTTTCCTTGAGACAAAAGATAAAAGTTCCTGGTCCCAGGTTAAGACATGTACCGAGCAATGTCGTGTTGGTACTAAGGTATAATCGGTGTAGGTGTTAATCATTGTATTCTCACAGTTTTTTTGTATAGTTGGGTACGCAAGGTGTAATGCTTTTGAGTTTACTATAAAACCTGTGTTATTTCGACCAATCAGGTCTCCTCAGGTAAACTGACAAGAAAAGAATATTTTATGGTTATTGGGCAGCCCACTACTAGCGGTCTTTACCCCCTGCTAAGGGGTTCGCGGGTATAACCTGACCAGCGCTTTTCTCACGGTAAAGTGTAGGTGCAATCTGCTAGTGCTATCAGCGTGGGCTAAGATTTAAGTCTGGTGGGGTATGAGCCCCCATTGCAAGTTTGTGCCAGACTACAAGTACCCATACGCTGTCGCTGTATGGTGTCAATCCCTTCCTTGTCTACTCAACCCCTTTGCCTCCTTAAGCTCATGCACAGACTCAAATCAGTGTCAGGAGTAACCCTTTTAATTAGATGGTGACCAGTCCAATGCTCTTCAGCTGAGAAGAGGGTGTGTAGACCTCGCTAAATTCCCCTCAATTGGATCCTAGGTTGGATAGTTCCCAAAGTTGTGGTGGCAGCCTAGTCATTGCCACTTGACCAACCTATGGCCGCCTCTCTTAGGGGGCCTGGACCTCCAATGGAGTGTTCTGTCTTTTTGGCTGTCTGTGTCAAGTTGCAGAACTAACCATGGCTGCTCTTCTATACATGCCCCACTTGTGGTTGGTAAGTCCACAATGGGTGCATGAGCCTGGTGTTTCTTTCCTTTTGACTACCAGAGTCTGGGGAATTCCCTCATGAGCTTTCTTCTAATCCGTGTGTATCAGCACTGGATTGTTTTCTCCCACGTTTGGTTTCTGTGTCTTCCACCCTGCTGTGGCTGATTTTGGTGACTGAGGCTTCTTGTTAAACCTGGTATCAGGGCTTTTATTTTCATTGCCATGCTTTCTTTTCGTGGCATTTCCTCGCCCCTTTGCCATTGCCTGGGAAAGGTTCTGGCGTTGTAAGAAAGATTCCTCCAGCTTGCCAAAGCCTCTTAGTGCCTTAAACCAAGCTTCATCAGAATCGTATGTTTCTCCTGGGAGCGTTCTCAGGATTTGTTCTGGGAGCTTGTCCTCGACCAGGAGCCTCCATCCAATGCCTGACATTTTGGCTTTGATATTAAGGTTTTCGAGTAGAAGGAGGTATTCTTCAATGTCATTATTGTATGGGATTTTTTTCATGTCCTATGCTGCCTCTCTTTCCTGCTCAATGCCCGAATATCTGCTAACAATTTCTTGGGTAAACCTGGTCCAAGAGACCAATTCAGGCCAAAATGGAGTGCACATGGCCCCTGTCATGCTTTTTCGGTACCATTCAGCGAAGGGTGTGACCTTTTTTCCCTTCGTCCTTTTTAATGCGTAGACGATTCTATGATGGTCTTCCATCCATTGACTCGGGTTTCTAGCAAAATAGTCTTCACAGTCTAACACCCATGTGTTAATGTCCTCATAGACCTCGGTCTCGAATATGGATGGTGGGTCTGTGTGCCACTTTCCTCTGGCAATCGCGCTTCCCAGTATGTCTATTAGATTGTCCGGGTCTGGGGCACTCCCTTAGGGGGGCTGGCTTTCGGGTCTTGGTGTCGGACTGGGGGCTGGACCTTGGCCACCTCCTCCCTTTCCTCCTCCTCCTCCTCCTGTGACTTCTGGCTGGCCTTGGTTGATTTCCTTTCCTTTCTTTGGCCTTCCTGCCAAGGAGCCAGAGGAGGAAGGTGGAGTAGTTTCTATGGTCGCCTGCCTTGCTGGAATGGAGGGGGTGGCTCCTGAGCGAGCTACTTCAGTTAACTGCAGCTACACAAGTTCCGTCATTTCTCACATTCTTTGTTCAGCAGCTCTCCATTCCTGATCAATCTCGACTTGGGCTTGGACTTGTTGGATCAACTGTTCTAATTGTTGATCTCTTGTGAGGGATGCCTGTCCTGTCTGGTCAATACTCTGATGCAGCTGAGTACTTACCTCCTGTTGTTGCTCATGTTGAGCATTATGTCTTTGTAGCTCTGCCGCTACTTGATCTTGGAAGTGCCTTCAAGATGTCTCTACCTCTTCTGCGAATGCGCTCATTTTTATGTTTATACCATTTAGCTCATTTTGCACTATATGTTCTCCCTGATCAAGCCTAGTGCGGTAGCTTTCGAGCTCATTAGCATATTGGCATCCTCATGCAGACAGCTCATTATAGGCTTTATGTTGCTCGTTTATGGATCTTGAAGCATTCCGGTCAACTTGGCTTAGGGATTCCATAATGTGTCTTAAGATAGCCGGAACCTCTGGCTGTCTTGGAGGCCCACGTGATCCTTCTCTTGGGATAGCGGTTCTTTTCTCGATCCTTCCCCATGATCTCCTTCCTCTTAAGGATCCTGCTGGAGAAGTTCCGCTTGAGAGGTAAGGGGCGTTTTACATAGCGGTGGTGGCTAGTATAGATGTCACATCACTGGCTGGGGAAGGGGCTCCTTCTTCCATCAGTACATCATGCCCTGGCCCTTGAATCACCTAAGGCATGGGTGAGTCTTGTCTAATGCGATCCATGATAGGTATAGGTATAGGTAGTAGGTAGAGGTAATTGTATAGGTAGTGAGCTTAGGTAACGTGGAGAGTATTAATATACTGTTATGGGGTAGTCCAACCGTAGATAGAGTCAGTAGGTCTAGGCCGTAAACTTATTGAAATAAGGTAAGGTAAGATAAAATGAAGATCATTTAAGGTAGGCTCGTATTTTCCAAAGGTTTGGAAAGAATAAGTGTAATAAGGTTTTTCAAGAGTAAGATAATAAATATATTAATAAGATCTCTTCTCCATTGCTTGATGTTTCTAATAGCTGGGAGTACCTCAATATTTATATTCCTCATCTGGGTTATCGTGGGCTTCAATCAACTCTCATACTATCTAAGTACCTCCATTGAAAACCTCTTAATTTCCCTAAGTGCGAACACTCTTGACCCTGAGAATATTTGCCTTGCTTAGCTTTGATCTCTTCAAACTCCTATTGTTTCTGGGGGGTGTGAACACTCCTCCAGTAGGTAGTCTTCGATCTCTCCACTATATGAACTTAATTTGAATATGCCACCCTAATGGCAACTATACCAATTGTTCTGCCTCAAAACATAAAGTGATCAGCTTTAATGAATGAGCACGGCCATTGTGTTGCATATTGATGCATCACAAGGCCCATCGGATATATAGGGTTTTTTGCTCTGGATCGAGCCAATAGCTTATCCAGCGAAAACCTCTCATACCGATTCTCGAGTAGGCCCTCTTGGGGCACTACTTCTTTCAAAGCAAGAGGCTCGGCCTAATAACTACCCGTCGGTGTTATTAGATCACGATGCTCAGGTCATTATCTAGTTGGTAGAAAATATCTCATATGAGAATGTTTTATTAACTAGAAATAACTATGTCATGTTGGGGATTTGAACATGTGACCTATCCCTAGAATCACGTGATCCTCTGACTAGACTATTCCATATGCCTAACAGCAGTGACCTGCGTTGAAAAAAGCCAACAGTATGCTTTCTACAAGCGAGCTCTAGAAACAATGAACATTTTGACCATTACAATGAGGAACACAATCCTAAACTATCACAAGAAGTGGTAATGTTGTCTAATACCATCATCGCAAGAGCAGAAATAAAGAAGTTCAATGTAGACTTTGTGGCCAAAGTCAAAGAAGCAGGCGAACGAGATGAAGAGTGGGTCATGAGAAGGCAGGAGTTAGAAAGACTAATGAATGATGGCATGGACCTTCCTAAATTCTGGAACTTGAAGGATAGGCTGGTATACTACAAAGACCGGCTTTTTATCCCAGCAGACGAAGGTATCCAAACCCTCATAATGAATGGATGCCATGACTCAAAAATCGCTGGACACTTCGGCCAGGAAAAAACCCTAGAAATAGTCACATGAGACTTCTACTGGAAGGGGTTCACAGGCTGGGTTAATGACTATGTCAGATCCTGTGATGAATGTCAATACAATAAATCTCCTTGACATGCAAGGTATGGGTTACTTTAACCCTTACAAGTACCATATGTGGTCTGGACATCTATCTCGACAGATTTTATTGTTCAACTACCAGAATCGTAGGACACAGCCAGATCATGGTCATAGTAGATCGGTTCACCAAGATGGCACATTTTGTCAGTCTAAAAGAAAATGTGACCGCAAAAGATGTCGCCAACATCTTCCTCCGAGAAGTATTGGAAACTCCACGGGCTACCCATGGAAATTATTTCCGACATGGATGCAAAGTTTCAAGGCGAATTTTGGGAGTCATTGTGTCAGGCTCTGGGAATTAAAAGAAGAATGTCAACGGCCTACCACTCTCAGACTGATAGGCAAACCAAAAGAACCAACCAAGTGCTGGAAGGTTACTTATGAAGCTTTGTCAACTATGATCAGGATGATTGGTATCAACTCCTGCCAGTGGCAGAATATGCCTACAACAACTCTACCACCAAGCACACAAATTGACCCCCTTCTTTGTGAACTATGGTTTCCATCTACAAACAGAATAGATGAGAGAACGTGAGGCTCAAAATCCAGGTGCGGCCCTTTATGCGCACTGGATGAAAAATATACATGAACAAGCCAAGGAGACACTGAAATCTACATGAGAGGCGATGTCAAGGTATTATGATCAAAAGGCCAGGGAGCAACCAGACATAAAAGTTGGAGACCAAGTCATGCTTAACAGCAAGAATATGTGATCAAAAAGGCCCTCAAAAAAGCTGAGCCTAAAGCACTATGGGCCTTTTAAAGTATTGGAAAAGAAAGGTGAACAAGCCTACAAACTCCAAATACCTGACTGGTGGAAAATCCATCCAGTTTTTCATGTAGCGCTGCTCAAACCCTACTGAGTTTCTACTCGGCGTAGATAGGCACAGCCACCCTGCGACCCAGAAGAAGTTGAAGGTGACTTAGAATGGGAAGTGGAGAGAATTGTGAGGAGTGAAATAATCTGCTATATGAGACGAGTTAGAGGATGAAATAAAGTCCTCCAAGAGCTCCGATATTTCGTGAAATGGAAAGGTTGTTCCGAAGATGAGAATACCTGGGAACCCCCAGAGCACCTAGAGCGTGCCGAGGAATTAGTGGCGGAATTTCATAGATTGAATCCTGAAATGCCAGGATGGGCAGGATTGGAATAATGTGGTAAGGTTTTCTTTGCGTGGTCAAGTAAATGCGCAAAAGTTTTTTACCCTACAATGTTGAGTTCCCATGAAAGAAGTTTTATTTTTATTTTTATTTTTATTTTTATTTTTTGAAAGGAAGACATTCGAGATGAAGTCTTGGGAGGGGGAGCTACTGTTAGGCATATGGAAAAAAGGGCCAAAGTTACCCGGCCTTTACTCAGGATTATTTCTACCATACCCCTGCAGCCCCCATGTAGGGACCGGGCATCATCATGGTATTACGGCCGAGTTGCGTCCCGACACTTTAGCTACAATAAATGACACCTTCAGCATAACACCATATATGTCGTCGCCGTCTGTCCAACCAGATGCTGTCCATAGGATATATGAGAGGTCACCTTTAGCGACTCATGAGAAGTGACTCGGAGGAATTCGGTTAAGCTTTAAGCAAGCTATTACTCTGTACAGTAGTAGTTAAATATTATGGCTGATAGGTAATGGGACGATTTGGGAAGAAACCTTAGTAACTGAATATCGCAAGCCTATGGCACCGACAGGTAGCCATAGAGCTGAGCCTCTTGCTTTGAAAGAAGTAGTGCTCCAAGAGGGCCTACTCAAGAATTGGTATGAGAGATCTTTGCTGGATAAGCTATTGGCTTGATCTAGAGCAAAAAACCCTATATATCCGATAGGTCTTATGATGCATCAATATGCAATACAATGGCCATGCTCATTCATTAAAGCTGATCAGTTTGTGTTTTGAGGCAGAACAATTGGTATAGTTACCATTAGGGCAGCATACTCAAATTAAGTTTATATAGTGGAGAGATCGAAGACTACCTACTGAAGGAGCATTCATACCCTCCAGAAACAATAGGAGTTTGAAGAGATCAAAGCTAGGTAAGGCAAATATTCTCAGGGTCAAGAGTGTTCACACTTAGGGAAATTAAGAGGTTTTCGACAGAGGTACTTAGATAGTATGGGAGTTGATTGTAGCTTGCAATAACCCAGACACAGAATATAAATATTGAGGTACTCCCAGCTATCAGAAACATCAAGTAACAGAGAAGAGATCTTATTAATATATTTATTATCTTACTCTTGAAAAAAGCCTTATTACACTTATTCTTTCCAAGCCTTTGGAAAATATGAGCCTACCTTAACGATCTTCATTTTATCTTTACCTTACCTTATTTCAAGAAGCTTACAGCTTAGACCTACTGGCCCTATCTACAGTTGGACTACCCCTGAACAGATTTAGCCAGAGTGAGCCAGTATCTATAAAGGGATATTGTCCTTGGTAGTCTGTTTCAGTCAGCCTAGGGGAGATGAGTATGCTCATGAGTAGTTAGAGTAATAATGGGTAGGAACTGGTAGTATATGATATTTCACTTGAACTATATATGAGTCCTATACTGCTCTGGCAAACTACCTGTCAAGAAACTTCCTGAGTGAAGCTGTAACTTGATAATATTAAGTTTTACTATTTTAATTCCTCTTACTCTACTGTTGATTATCACTTTTGATCTTTAAGTCATTTCAATATACTTATGAACTAGAAATCTATCTTCCCTTATAGTATCCTTGTTACACTTTACTTGCTGGATTAGTCACCATAGTGGATGCAGTCATTTTATAGTTATAAAAAAGGGAGAATATGTTCAGTTTTTTCTTCTATTAGTTTACTTGAGATTAACATTTCATTTCTGCTATAGCTAGTGCTGCATGTATTTTCCTATATGTTAATAGTGAATATATGAGATAAACAAAAAAAAACAAAAAACCATGACTGGTACTATACATATAGTAGGGTGATGTTTATAGTGGGGTGATGTTTGTAGTGGGGTGATATTTGTAGTGGGGTGATATTTGTAGCGGGGTAATATTTGTAGTGGGGTGATGTTTATGAATACAGCTACTACTTGTATCCCCATACCAAGAATTGGTGCCCTTTTTAGAATAGGGACTATAGATCCATAGAATGGGCAAATGGGATGCCAATTCTTGGCGCAAAGGCAGGAGTACTCATACTTCTCTACCAAGTATTGGTTTCCCCATTAGTGATAGTTGTTAGGATTGCCTATACAATCACTCCTATTATATAACTTCGACCGCGAAGGGGGGAGTCGTTTGTTGTCTGTGGGTCAAAAGGTGTAGTCGTTTGAGCTTGAAATAGTTCTGTTAGGGAATGGAAGTGTTACTTTTTTGGGAGGAGGAGGATATCTCTATCTTCCTCTTCTGCTTATGCTTGAACTAGTTTAATAACTGAGAGCTTTTGTGATGCCATTCGATGTCATGGCTCGATTCACCTGTCCTATAGGGGGATTGGTGCTGAATCACACCATGGGTCGATCTTTTGAAATCATTACGGTTTGTACGTTAGCTTGTGAAAGTGGCTCTTTTGGGTCCTTTCGGACCAGTTTCTTCTTCTTGTTTACTTGCTGTTTCTGACCTAGTTAGATCGTCTGGAGGGGCGTAGGTCTGTTTGATGTGGGCTTGTTCTTTTTGTGTTGGTCTTTTTGACCTGGCTAACGAAGCTGCTACCTACGGTTCATGTGAAGTGTCTCTTTCTTCCCCGGCTAATGACCGGTTCTTTTCTTGTGGCTTGTGGGGGCTGTAGTGGTGGTGACAGGGGTGGATACTGCTGTACCGTTCTTTGTAGCGACAGGGGTGCATGCGGTGGTGGCAGCGGTACGCTGTTGTTGTAGGAGAACTGTCGCCTTGTTCTCTTCAAAAGTCCCTGCTTTTTCTCTTCTTCCCCCCCGTTTTTTAGAACCACGTTCTATTCTTTTCTTTTCTTACATTGGACCCCTTTGGGCTATGTCCTTCTTTAAGGTGTTTTCGGCTAGTTGTGTATGTGTGCGTTTCTCTATATGCTAGCCCACCCGCTATGTGGCAACGACTCTTGTCGTTGTTGTTGAGGCACCGGTTCCGGTTTTTGGTTAAGGTTCCTTGTTTTGTATTGCTTTCCGGATATGCTAGTTTATCCGGTGGATGTTTGTTACCACCTGCTTAGAGCTTATCTGTTTTTTGAGAAGCTTCCTGTTCGTTTCTACACCCTTGTTTGCCCTTCCTGAGAGGTTTTTCTTTTTCGTCTAAACCTCTCCTTCAATTCTCAAGTTCTTTATTCTCGTCCTACCCGTCTTACCTCCTGCTATTAAAGTCGTTTCTTTAACCTTTATTTTCTCTCTCTCTTGTTTAACGATTTTCTTAGCTGCCTTTCCTTGTTAGCCCTTGACGCTTTTAATCGTTGTGCGGACTTGGCTAACTGCCTCTTTTCCCTACTACCTGGCAACCGGATTACCCTGAATCCGGTATCCCTTCCCCCTCGATCATAATGTTTGGATCGTACCTTTTCCCAAAAGTGTACTGAGTATTAATACTCCAGTATCCAAACATTACAAAAGTGTGTGTACTGGTTAATCCAGTACACTCAAAGTGTGTACTGAGCGTGAACACTCAGTATCAATAATATAAACTAAATTAACGCGTTATTGAACAAACTTCAATAATCAACTAAAACGCGTGTACTGAATAAATCTTCAGTACACTCAAAGCGTGTACTGGTTAAATACCAGTACACCAATAATACAATGCGCTTATATACTCAGTGTCAACACTGAGTATTATCAATAACTAAACATTCGCCCAACCCCCTTCCTGATATATTCCTCCTCCTATGCTGCATCATCAATCAAGAAGTGCGTTGGTGGATTCAATAAAGGATCTATATTGAAATGCTGAAATACTTATATTTTGTGGAAATGAGAGAAATGAATATTCACGCTAATGCTCTTAAATCAGAATCCTTCTGATTATGTTTATGCTCTTGAATCAGAATCCTTCTGATTCATTTTCTATGCTTGAATTAGAATCCTTCTGATTCATTTTCCATGCTTGAATCAGAATCCTTCTAATTCATTTCTTATTTATGCTGAGACTCATAAATAGGGGAGGGTCATGTCATGCTATTATCAGTAAATAGTATCAACGGACAACGCGT